>CAWUPM010000551.1:0-66119 GCA_963924295.1 Dioctria rufipes
CACGCATGCAAATTCATGGATTCTGCGACGCATCACGCAAGGCATACGCTGCACCAATCTACTTAAGAGTAGAACAAGATAATGGTACAGTTGTTACACATTTGCTAACGTCAAAGACAAAAGTTGCACCGATTAAACCAATGACAATACCACGTCTTGAATTGAACGGTGCCTTACTGCTCGTGAGATTATTGAAGATCATTGTACAGGGCATTCATTTGGAAAATATTCCCATAGTTGCTTGGACAGATTCAAAAATAGTCTTACAATGGATAAGGGAGCACCCCTCTAAATGGAAAATCTATGTGGCCAATTGGGTCGTAGAAATCCAGGATAATTTGAAATTCGAGCATTGGCGACATATTCCATCAAGTCACAATCCAGCGGACGTTGCGTCACGTGGCATCACAATCCCGCAGCTCTTGAGCAATGAACGTTGGTGGCACGGACCCTTATGGCTATCGCAATCGGAACACAACTGGCCACTCACCACTGATATTAAAGAATCAACTACACTCGAGCAAAAGACACCAATGGTCACGAATTTCTTAGCAAATTATACGAACGACATTCTCGAAAGATACTCATCGTTCACACGTTTAGTTCGCGTCATAGCTATGATGCAGCGATTCATACAGAATTGCAGAAGTCCTTACAACAAGAGGAGTACGACACTAACCAGTACTGAGTACATAAATGCACAAAAAACAGTATTCCGATTAGTACAGATGTTCGCATTCCCAGAAGAATATCAAGCACTGCTACATAAAAGGGTGCTAGCTAAAAATAGCAAGCTGTTACGATTAAATCCAATGCTTGATGAAAATGGGTTGATACGAGTAGGAGGACGATTGGAGAATGCGTTAATACCTTACAGCAGAAGACACCCAGTAATTTTACCTCGGGATCATCATGTAACGTCCATCTTCATTGACAAGGCCCATCTGGAGACCTTACATGGGGGTACATCGTTAGTTCTAAATACAAGTAGAAATTCAGTCTGGATCTTAGATGGAAGGCGGTGTATCTCAACTAGGATACACAAATGCATGAAATGTTTCCGGCAGCGCCAAGCAACAACAACGCAATTGATGGGTAATCTACCATCAGCAAGAGTCAACATCACAAATCAATTTGCTAAAGTTGGAATAGACTATGCTGGTCCATTAACAGTAAAGACAGCGAGTTATAGAAATGCAAGGTCACAAAAGGCTTATTTCTGTATCTTTGTCTGTATGGCCACTAAAGCTGTACACATTGAACTAGTGTCTAATCTAACTTCAGAAGCATTCATAGCAGCTTTAAAAAGGTTCATACGCAGAAGAGGCTTGTGCACTGACCTCTATTCCGACTGTGGCACAAATTTTGTTGGAGGAAAATCAATACTTGAGAAGGATCTACGTCAGGCCATAAAGAAAGCAAATCCAGTAGCAGCCGAATATTTATCCACAAAATCCATTTCGTGGCATATGAATCCGCCTGCAGCTCCGCATTTTGGCGGACTTTGGGAGTCGGGCGTTAAATCAATCAAACACCATTTGCGTAGATCAATTGGAAATACCAGCCACACATTTGAGGAGTATGCTACATTGCTAAATCAAATTGAGGCCTGCCTGAATTCAAGGCCACTATATCATCTTCGTAACGATCCCAACGATGCATTCGAATTAACTCCTGGGCACTTTCTAATAGGGAAATCCCTCAACGCCCTTCCAGAGCCTGATTACACAGACATGAACTTGTCAACCAGATGGAAGCATATCCAGCAGATGGTGCAACGTTTCTGGAACCATTGGTCAAAGGACTACTTAAACCAGTCACAGAATAGACCCAAATGGTGTAATTAACAGCCCAACCTGCAAAAGGGAAATGTCGTGCTATTACGCTGCGAAAATACACCACCAACACTTTGGCCATTAGGGATAATCGAAGAAGTTCACCCAGGATCCGATGGTCTAGTCCGAGTGGTGCAAGTCAAAACACAGACAAGTATATTCACAAGACCAATCAATAAGGTGTGTCGGTTACCAATAGGATAACAAAATGAATTATGTGTTGTCACATTTGTTATCTGTTTGTGAATGTCCTGTTTATTAGACAAAATACTTATAATTTTCTTTCACAGATGTCAAAAAATTACGATATCGATGAGGACATCCTAGATATCTATGACGATATCAATCTGAATTTCATGCTACCTGATGATCCCATTGATTCTGGATTCGACCCCAGTGAGTTCGAGGAGCTATGGGCAAAATTGGAAGACAGTACCAAGGAACCAGAAGCAGAGTCAAGCACCAAAGCAGAGGCATCTACATCCAAAGTCTCAAAAGCAGAGGCATCAACTTCCAACGCACACGACTTGTTGCTGATGGATACGCCGCAGACCAATCCCACAGTAACAGAAAAAATCATCGCAAATGGAGCCCAAGTAGATAATTTGGAACGGCTGCTACCCACAACCACAACGAATGAAGCTAAAATGAGGTTGAAGAACTCATTCCAGAAATTTATAACCCGTGAGGACATCACCATCTTTCTTCCAAGCGAGGTTATAAAACGCATAAACTTTGAAGAAATCCAAACCAGACGCAATAAAGAACGAACACTAAACCTACCTGATCGCTATCAAGTAGTGTTACGTGTTCGTGCTGATGGCACACTACTGCTCCACCATTATCGAAAACGCGGAATCCAGAAAATTAAGCAGAGAGTGTTGAACAGGACCGTTCAACGGGAGGGAGAATGTTCAGCGAACCTGAAAAAAAAGGAAAGACAAACCTCAATAACAATTTAAAAATAAATACATAAAAAGTTACCTCTACCTGGAGTCTTCACAGGTAAAAAGAAAACAAAAGAAGGGTTGTTTTTACGAATATCTGAAATGAAATAAAAGAAATGAATTACAAACAAAATAAAACAAGAATTTTATTTAATAATAATCAAAGGTCATTGATCTGAACTAAGAACACTGCTGTGTACATATGTACAACAACAATGCCATGAAGATTTGGAGACATGGAAAACACGGATAAATTCATGTTTCCCATGAAGATCACCACATAAAACATTAATATAACTCACAAACTACGTAATTAATATAATTATATTAAGCATTTGTGGACAAAAACAAGTAAAAATGCCACAAAGACACTTACCTGACATTTGTCACAAATTTGTAAAACTAGCAACTTACAAGCAAAATTAATAAAATAAAGAAGAAAATTGCTTACCTGGTTATCAACAATATCCATGGTGAGGAAATTACCTAAAGGAAAACACTAAAAAACACTCAAAACCACAAATAAAAATAACTTGACACTCGCGCGCGACAGTGTCAAAACAACTTAAACTTCACAATTTCGCGACGTTTGACATATCAAAATCACGTAGAATTGAATCGTGATTTTGATGGCCGCGTTCGTTTCGCGATATTTTACGCGAGAAACGTGATATTCGCGATTTTTTAATAATACATTTCCCACAATGAGTGCGAAAGAGACTCACAGTGGGAAGAAGACAGCAAATATTACGAAATGACATAAAAATCTATTACATTGAAATGAAACGTAGCGAATCGAGATATTTATAGCAAATGTTCCAAAATTTACAAAAATTGATTAAAAACAGCGAATTTACAACCAATTTTCAAGAGAAAATTATCAAAATGTAGAGTATTTAATTTGTTAATTTTTGACAGTGAGAAAAGTTCAGTCTTCTATCATTTTCAGTGAAAATTTTGAATATTTGACTTTATAAATGTCGAAAATGGAACAAATTTCTCTATAAAATGGGGGTCATTTCGTCAATCGTTCTTCTTTTTCATCGAATTGTCAAAAGAGATACAGCTGCCGAAAAGGTCACAGTATTTCAGATTTGCAAGTTCTCAGTGATTAAAAAATAGTTCATTTTTCGTTTCAAAATAAACTTCATTTTTTTTTCTCAACATTAATAATTAATTTTCATTTTGTTTGTGTATAATAATTTTTCTGTTTTAATTCTTCTTTTCAATTTGCTTTAAATTTCTTTTTTTCTTTGCTTTAGTTGGTTATATTTTTTCTTAACGCATTCTACAAATTAGTTGTTTTTTTGTTTGATTTGATTTTTTCAACACTCGTATTTTACAACAAATTCCAAGGTAATTAGTCAGCTAGATAAATCATTGGAAAAGGTGATTGTCCGTAAGGTGTGGTGTGAACGCATGCTATTTTGAATGTTGATTACACTAAATAGGAGTCACAAAACAATTTGGATTTATCTAAGAATAAGACATTTGTTCATACAGAAAATAGTCAGTTTCGTTAATCTATACACAGTGTCAAAATCTGCCTTTTCTAAGGTCAGCTTCACACTACGTGTTAGTTTAATTCATAATTGACATTATAATCAAAATTTTCTCTTTCAGCAATAGTTTGTAGAATTTAATAATAAGGAAGATAAAGAATTAAAACATAAGTTTAATTATTTATTAGTAGTAAGAAATTTGAGCAGAAGTCATAATCAGTAATTTAGATATAAATTTGAATGAATTAAAGAATTGCAAGCTTAAATATTTTTCTGCCATTTTTACGAGGTATTTCTCAAACTTTTGAAATCCTAATGATTTTTTTACGATACTAACAATTTTTTTACAATCTTAATGACTTATTCCTCGAACGTTTGGCAACCTTAACGATTTATTGCCATTTATATCATTTATTTCTCAAACTTTTTTCAATCTTAACGATTTTGTACAATCTTAGCGATTTATTTTTCGAACTTTTGAAATCTTAACCACTTTTTTGCCATATTAGAATTTTTTTTACAATATCAATGATTTATTGCTCGAACCTTTTGCAACGTTACGATTTTTTTGCCATTTTTACGATTTATTTCTCAATCTTTTGAAATCCTAACGATTTTTTCTAATATTAACAATTTTTTCACAATCTTAATGAATTATTCCTCGAACGTTTTTCAAGTTTAACTATTTTTTTGCCATTTGTACGATCTATTTCTCAAAGTTTTTTCAGTCATAATGATTTTTTACAATACTAACGATTTTTTTTACAATATTAACTATGTGTTTTTCGATCTTTTTTAAACTTAACGATTTTTTTTACAACACTAACGATTTTTTTACCATCTTAGTGGTTTATTCCTCAAACGTTTGGCAACCTTAACGATTTTTAGCCATTTTTACGATTTATTTCTCAAACTAACGATTTTTCTACAATCTTATCAATTCATTTTTCTCACTTTTTGTAAATTTAGCACTTTTTTTACAAAATTAACAATTTTTTCAATCTTAATGATTTATTCCTCGAACGTTTTGTAAACTTAACAATTTTTTTGCCATTTTTACGATTTATTTCTGAACTTTTTTCAGTCAAAATGATTTTTTACAATACTAACGATTTTTTACAATCTTAATTATCTATTGTGCGATCTTTTTTAAACTTAATGGTTTTTTACAATACTAAACTTTTTTTTACAATCTTCATGATTTATTGCTTGAACGTTTTATAATCCTAACGATTTACCTGCCATTTTTATGATTTATTTCTCAAACTTTTTTCAATCTGAACTATTTTTTTCCAAACTGACGATTTTTTTACAATATTAGCGATTAATTTTTCGAACTTTTGAAATCTAAACGATTTTTTTACAATATTAAAATTGTTTCTACAATTTTAGAGATTAATTTCTGGGACCTTTTGCAACCTTATCGATTTTTGTGCCATTTTTACGATTAATTTCTCAGTTTTGAAATCCCAACGATTTTATTACAATATTAGCAATTTTTTTACAATATTAACAATTTCTTTACATTCTTAATGATTTATACCTCGAAAGTTTTGCAACCTTAACGAATTTTTACAAACTAATAACTTTTTACAATCTTAACGATTAAATTTTCGAACTTTTTGTAAACTTAACGATTTCTCAATTTTTACGATTTATTTTTCGAACTTTTGAAATCATAACGTTTTTTTTTTACAAAATTAACAATTTTTTTACAATCTGAATGATTTATTCCTCGAACGTTTTGTAAATTTAACAATTTTTTTACCGTTTTTACGATTTATTTCTCAAACTTTTTTCTCAGTCATAATGATTTTTTACAATACTAACGATTTTTTTACTATCTTAACTATGTACTTCGCGATCTTTTTTAAACTTAAAGATTTTTTACAATACTAAAAATTATTTTACAATCTTAATTATTTATTGCTCGAACGTTTTTTAACCCTAACGATTTACCTGCCATTTTTATGATTTATTTCTCAAACTTTTTTTCAATCTGAACTATTCATTTTTCTACAATATTAGCGATTTATTTATCGAACTTTTGAAATATTAACGATTTTTTTACAATATTAACAATTTTTTTACAATCTTAATGATTTATTTCTCGAACCTTTTGCAACCTTAACGATTTTTGTGCCATTTTTACAATTTATTTCTCAAACTTTTCAAATCCTAACGATTTTTTTACAATATTAACAATTGTTTAACATTCTTAATGATTTATACCTCGAAAGTTTTGCTACCTTAATGAATTTTTACAAATTAATAACTTTTTACAATCTTAACGATTAATTTTTCGAACTTTTTGTAAACTAAACGATTTTTTTGCAATTTTTACGATTTATTTTTCGAACTTTTGAAATCATAACGTTTTTTTTTTTAAATTAACAATTTTTTTACAATCTTAATGATTTATTCCTCCACAGTTTTGTAAACTTAACAATTCTTTTTACCATTTTTACGATTTATTTCTCAAACTTTTTTCAGTCATAATGATTTTTTACAATACTAACGATTTTTTTACTATCTTAACTATGTATTTTGCGATCGTCTTTAAACTTAACGATTTTTTACTATACTAACAATTTTTTTACAATCTTAATGAACGTTTTTTAACCCTAACGATTTACCTGCACTTTTTATGATTTATTTCTCAAAAAATTTTCAATCTGACCTATTTTTTACAAACTAATGATTTTTTTACAATATTAGCGATTAATTTGTAGAACTTTTGAAATATTAACGATTTTTTTACAATATTAAAATTTCTTCTACAATTTTGGAAATTAATTTCTCGAACCAATTGCGGCCTTAACGATTTTGGTGCCATTTTTACGATTTATTTCTCAAACTTTTGAAATCCTAACGATTTTTTTACAATATTAACAATTTTTAACATTTGTTGATTTAGAGTGGATTGGAGCTTTTTCCAAACCACTTTAGTCTGCCTGCTATTACAACCTTACCACTTGTGGGGGGATAGTAATAGCTTCGTAGTAGCAAAATAGAAACGTCGAACTTCGTATGAAGGTCTTTATTTCCATTCTAACTAACATTTTATTAATTGCTATGATTTATATACAAATTTTTCCTGTCTAGAATTTAATTTAAATTTCATCTTTTTTCCCACAAAATATTTTCCCACAAAAATATTTTCTCACAAAATTGTGCTTACTCTTCAAAATTTAAGCTTCGCAAAATTTGCCCATGCATATGAAGGATTCATGTTACATAAAAAATATGTGATAAGAAGAAAATATTTTTCGTGGGAATGAAAATTTATCTATACATGAATTTTATAATAGAGATAATGTGCGCTTGAGAATGAATTTCTGTATTTCTTTAATTGCAATTTTCTTTTTTGCTGCGGGCCTTGACATCCTCCCGGGGTTGAGCATTTTGCTCAATAATGTTAAACATCTTGTTGAATTTCGAAGGAGAAATCTTCTTCCTTGGAAGTGGACATTCTCGTTGGTTTTATGGCATTTATCGCACCCCTTGAATTCGATCTTAGTCGACTCCAGATAAGATATGCTGCAATCATCACTATGACTGCTAATGATGAATATCCTATAGTGAATTGGTGGACATCGTGAGGTTGTATTTTCACCGGGAGATGTTGATGTGCCTTTACGTCTTGTACTGCCCTTTGTAGGTCAATAATATCGTGTAGTTGTTGATGATGTAATTTTAATTGATGTTCGTCAGGAGGGTGTGTGAACTTCTTTATGTCGATGGATAATGGATGATCAGTTAAGTTCATTGATGGCATAAAAGAAGATCTGACCTGTGTTGGATAGATGTTATGAGAGCTAATTGTCATCAACTCTTGTTTAATTAGACAGTTATCGTTGAATTTAAGCAATCCTGAGCTCTGGAGTGTTTTTTGAACCGTCCTTATTCCGCATACGATGTTGATCCTCGTTTCCCTTTTGACGGCATATATCCAGTAGTTTGGATTAAACAGTTGTATCCACTTCTGAGTGTCATTTATCTGTACAATCTCACAAGTTGATAGGTCTTCTTGATTGTTAATTAGATTAAGTTCACATTGACACATATTGGCTTCCTTGTTGTAAATTGGTCGGACTTGGTTGCATAGATGGATGCTTTTTCCAACCGAATTGCACCTTGTTACCTCAATATCTGTTATTGGGTAATATTGATCACGATGAAGGCTTACCAATAGGAAATTGGTTGGGGGTTTTATTGCCAAGAAGGTGTTATTTCTCAGTACTGGCACTGGTAGCAACCTGAACATTTCAAATTCTTCTCGAGTGAATAGTGGAAGTTTAATGTTGAAAACTATATGTCGCGGTGTTACTTCTCCGTGAACAGTCATTAAGCTGTATAATTGATGCAAGTCTGGGTGATCATTCGATCCTGGCAGTCGCAACGTTGAGGGTAGGTGATTTTTGATATTGCTCAATTCATTCTTTAATTGCCTTGGTGTAAGAAGCATTGGATTGCTTCTACCATTCCGGGTGTCGGTAATTACTTCTATTAGTGCCTCTTGTATGTGTTGATAGTTGGACATAATCAGTGAGGTATACATGGATAAAGTTGCGGTTAGCTGAGCTCTCCTCTGTTTTTCTATCACCGACTTCGCTTCATGTACTTCATTAGTGAGTTGCTTTAGAGACCTTTCAAAGCCTTCGAATTGGCTATTAATTTGTTCCTGACTCTTTTTCATAATGTTGGTAGTTGATTCTATTAAGGAGGTTTGATTTTTCAGCAGTTGTAAAAGATAATGTTCGTTTGTTTTTATATTATCTATTATTTCTGGTGCTTGGTTGGCATAATTTTGGTCTAGAATACCAAATAATTTATTTGCAATGTTGCCTATTATGTCTAAGGGTGATCTCCTTGTTCTGGTTGCGGTGTATTCATTTTGATTCAACAGAAGCTCATTGTTGTCCTTTATTCCATTCATATGATAGTAGAACTGCTCTAATATTGCCTTACAATACTCTCCATCTTCTGTGAGGTTACACAGGTGGCTAAATCGTTTTATTCCCCTTTCAAAACTTTTGAATTCCTTCCAGTAGTTTTCCAAATCATAAAATACAAGTAGGTTCCATTCACTCGCCACAAGATTGGTGATACCCAGATTCTCAAAATATAATCCTGGTTGATGATCAAAGCGGGTGATTTCTACTGGCTCAAGAGTTCTACTAAAAACTGGTAGTATCAGGGATGTTAGTAGAACTAAGCTTAGTACAGATTTTGAGATACGTGGTTCCCTTTGTTTCTTTTTTACTGGTTGTTCTGTGCCTATGTCTTCTTCATTATTCGTACTCTGCATGGAAGTGGTATGATTACTTGAAGACCTTTTAAGCCAATTTGAATTTATGGGTAGAAACCGACCTTTATATGGATGTTTTGTTGTTATTTTCGTGATGGGCCGTTGCATAGCCACAAGATTTATATTAGCTTGGTTTTTGTCTTCTTCCCTTTCATCTTCTGTAATTGGCAAAGGACAAAGTGCGTGAATAGGTCTACGAAAAACTCCAGATGCTGTCCTTGCGTCTGCCACACGCACTAAACCATCGGCACCTTTGATGGCTTCAGTAATTCGTCCTAATTGCCATTTAAGCGGAGGGAGGTTATCGTCCTTTATAACTACCATGGTACCTGGCTGTATGTTTTGTGATCGTAATTTCCACTTATATCGTTGTTGTAATTCACTCAAGTATTCTTTTGACCACCGCTTCCAAAATTCAGTCCTTATATAGCTGACTAGTTTCCATCGTTCCAGTAAGTTCGTTTTCACTGGGTTAGCAGTTGGATCTATTAACGATGTAAGTGGTTCCCCAATTACAAAGTGTCCTGGAGTTAGAGCAGTCAAATCATTAGGGTCTGACGACAACGGCGTAAGTGGTCTGGAATTTAATACCGCTTCTATTTCTATCATTACTTTTCCAAGTTCTTCGTATGTGAGTGATGCTGAGCTTACTGTTCTCTGCAGCAGATGTTTTGCAGATTTTACGGCTGCTTCCCATAATCCCCCAAATTGGGGAGCTCGTGCTGGAATGAAGTGAAAGTCAATTGTTTTAGTGGTACTAAAATTGACAATTTCCTCCCTTGATTGCTGAGACTCGAATATTTGTTGCAGCTCTTCCAGTTGATTTCGAGCACCAACGAAATTGGTTGCATTATCACAATATATGTTTCTACACATTCCCCGTCTTCCGATGAACCGTTTTAATGCGCCGATGAAACCATTGGTGGTTAAATCGGATATGACTTCAAGGTGTATTCCTTTAGTTGCGAAGCAGCAAAATACCGCTACATAGGATTTTTGTGGACGCTTTCCTCTAATTTTGTAATGGGTCCAAATTGGTCCGCAAAAGTCTACGCCTGCATTAACAAATGGTCTCGCAGGTTGAACTCTGGTTGAGGGTAGGCTACCCATTATTTGAGACAGTGGACGAGGTTTAGCCCTAGCACACCTAACACAATGGTGGACTATGGATCGCGTAAGAAATTTTCCTCTAAGTGGCCAGTAGTGCTGTCGAGCGATGGCAAGAAGTGTTTGTGGACCACAATGAAGTTGTTGGATGTGTAAATGATTCAGCAGAAGTTTCGTGAATGGATGTGAAGCAGATAACAATATTGGGTGTTTGGCGTCAAATGACAAATTTGAGGCTTCCAATCTACCTCCAACTCGCATAATATCCTTTGTGTCAAGGAAAGGAGTAAGATTAGTCAATTTGTTCGTATTACTGAGGAATCCATCCCTTTTTAGTTGTGCCAGTTCATCCTTAAAATCTAATTGTATGGTCTTAATGATACCCTCCTTTGCTGCTTCTAGTTCCGTAACACTGAGAGCCATGCCACTTATTCTTTCGGGCTTCCTCTTCCTGATGTTGTTTATAAAACGTAGTATATAGGCAGTGATGCGCTGAAGACAAGGGAAAGAATTTCTTTGGTTTATTCCCAAGAGTAGCGGTGTGTGATCCTTTACTGAGAGCAGTGTAATTCGGCACGTCCTTTTCTCCACATCATCTTCGGAAATAGGACTATGGGCAGTGCTTGGTGAAAACTTAAATGTTGGTTCTCTTAGAAATCGTGGACTGTTGAACCATATTTCAGAATTTAAGAGTTGGGTTGGACCTGCTCCTCTTGATACTAAATCAGCAGGGTTTTCCTTAGTACCGACATGTTTCCATCTTTTTATGTCGCTTAATTCTTGAATGCATGCTACTCGATTTGCCACAAAGGTTTTAAATGTTGATGACTCGGACTGCAACCATGAAAGTACAATTGTTGAATCAGTCCAGTAATATGTGTGTGCGCAATTTGTCTCCATACCTTTATGAAGACGATCAGTTAGCTCTGCTAAAAGTTTGGCGGCACAGAGCTCGAGACGTGGTAACGTTGTTGATTTGGTGGGTGCTACTCTCGATTTTGAGCACATCAATTGAACAGTTATGTTTCCATGATGATCTATTGTCCGTACATATACTACTGCTCCATAGGCCTTTTCTGAAGCGTCCGCAAATCCATGCATTTCCCTTGTTTTTACCTTGGATTTGGAGCACACATACCTAGGAACTGTCACATTGTTAAGTTCCTTTAACTGATCACGAAACCTTACCCATTTAGTATGAAGTTCCAAGGGAAGTGCAGCATCCCAATCTAATTTTAAAAGCCATAATTTCTGAAGAATTTTTTTTGCTTGAACGATTACTGGATTAACGATGCCGAGTGGATCGAATATATGGGCTATATCTGATAAGACGGTACGTTTCGTAACTTTAGTTCTTTCTGACCAGTTTGTTGTGATTGCGAAGACGTCAGATTGCGGCCACCATGTTATTCCCAATGTCTTGATATGACCTTCCTTTTCATCATCCAGGTCTAGTTTTAGTTCAATGTCATTTTTTGGAACATGTTTAAGCAGCTCTGGATTATTGCTGCACCACTTTCTCAAGCGGAATCCTCCCAATTTAAGAAGCTCTGTCAGTTGTTTTTGCATGTTTAAAGCCTCCATCATGCTGTCACTTCCTGTCATGACGTCATCTACATAAAAATCCTTTAATGCTGCCTTGGCTCCGAAAGGGTATTCTTTGTTATTATCCTCTGCCAATGACCGTAGGCACTTTATTGCTAAATATGGAGCAGAGGTAGTGCCATATGTTATTGTTTTCAGTCGATAATGTTTAAGTTGCTGTTCTGGATTTTCTCGCCATATTATCAATTGCAGATTTTGATCAGTATCGTTCACCCTGATTTGTCTGTACATCTTCTCGATGTCAGCAGTGAAGACATATTTATGAAGACGGAAGCGTATAAGGATAGTGAAGAGGTCATCTTGAATTGTGGGACCATTGTACAACACATCGTTAAGAGATTTGTTTGTTGAAGTTTTGGCAGAGGCGTCGAACACTACCCGCAGCTTAGTCGTGCTACTGTCTGGTTTATGCACGCAGTGATGTGGAATAAAGTAATGAGGAGTAGAAATAGATCTTGGGTCTATTTTTTCCATATGCTTCAGTTCCTCATATTCCCGCATGAATGCTACATATTGATCTCTAAGCTCTGGATTCTTCATTAATTTTCTTTCGATAGAGAAAAATCGTTTCAGTGCTAAGTCCTTTGATAGGCCCAACGGAGATGGATCTTGTCTAAACGGAAATTTCACAATGAATCTTCCCCCCTTGTCTCGGAGAGTTGTTTCCTTAAAATGTTGCTCACAGTACCGTTCCGCAGCTGTCATTGGTTGTTTGACTGATTCGGCTTCCTCTAGTGCCCAAAATGGTTCGATCCGATTATCTATACTAGCATTGCTGATTCCACAAAATGTTTCAGGGTGTGAGTAATTTGAAACCTTACCCATGATTAACCATCCAAGTACAGAATTCTGTAGAGTTGGAAGGGAATCGTTAAACTTAATTTGTCCAACTGCCATAAGAGAGGCGTATATTTCTGCACCAATTAACATGTCCATTTTCTGTGGGATGTTAAACTGTGGGTCAGCAAGTTGAATGTTGGACGGAATAGGCCAATTCTCAATGTCGATATATTTATGTGGTTGATTGTTTGCAATAGATGGCAACACAAATGCCTCTAAGTGTACCTTATAGCCACTGGTACATGAATTGAGGGTTATATTTACCCTTCTTTCAGCTCGATGTTTGGTGTTTCCAATTCCAGTTATGTTCAGCTCCTCAATTACGTGATTAAGACCCAGCCTTCGCCACAGCCTGTCAGAAATGAAATTGGACTGTGATCCAGAGTCCAAAATGGCGCGACATTTAGTTGCTTGCCCATATTTGTCCAGTACGTAAACTATTGCAGTTGCTAGAAATACGTATTTATTACTCTTCTTAAGAGGCGGAGATGGTATGGTTGCTGCCAGACTTATTGGGTGGCCTTCAATTATTGTCTGATTACCGGGCCCTTGCGATGGATTTTGAATTTTTTGCTCGGGTTTTGTTGCTGGCCTTGGTTCATCGAAATGTACTAACGTATTATGCCTTTTTGAGCATTTTGAGCAACTTCTTGAGGTACATTCAGATGCAGCGTGACCAGATCTTAGACAGTTCACTCAGAGCTTATTTTTCTTTAAGAAGCTCATTCGGTTTTTTGGTGAATATTGCAAAAATCTTTCACATGCAAACAGTGGATGATCCTTCTTACATGAAATGCAGCTCAGAGTTGAAGCACCAACTAGAGAAGAGAGCCTCGAGAGCTGCCGCCTTTGACCTCCTTTGATCTTGTCTTCTAAGCGTCCCTTGTTGCCCAGGGCTTCCAATGATTGAAAGCGAAGTTCCAGAAAGTTTAGAAATGACGAGATGGACTGAAGTTCCTTGGGGGTTTCGAGGCTTTGTTCGTATAGCCCGTGCGTAATTCGGTCTAATTTTTTGAGAGTTAAATGTAGTAGGATGGCATCCCACGCTGTTGTTTCTGTTCCCACATTCTGAAGGCCCAATATGCATTCCTTGGTTACATCATGCAGAGATTTGACTGCTGATGCTGATTCCGTATGGATTGTTGGTTGAGCAAGTAATTTGTTCAGTAAAGCCGTTACTAGCAGTCGTTTGTTGTTGTAACGGTTTTGTAAAATCTCCCATGCTGAAATATAATTTTCTTCGGAGACTGGTAGATGGCATATTAGTGCTTTAGCTTCACCACTCAAATTTACGATGAGATAAAACATCTTTTGGGCGTTACTTAAAGGTTGATTATGAATCATTTGAGTATAAAGGTCGAAAAATTGCTTCCATTTTAAATAATTACCATCGAACGTTGGTATAACAATTTTTGGTAATTTCATCTGTGGACTATGGTTGGTAGTGGTTTGACAAAATTGTTCTAGGTTCTGAGTTAATTCAACTAGGACTTCATGAACCCATTTCTCTGTTTCTATAAAAAACTCTAATTGGTAGCCACCAGGGTTTGACCTGTCTGTGAGTGCCCAAATTGTCTGGTTGGTTTGTGATATGTCTAACCAATAGTTATCTATGCTTTTAATCTTGAGCTCGTAATATGGTCTGGGATGGGCTTCTTGTTTTGTGGATTGGATATTCTGCAGAAGACTAGTAAGAGCTTTGATGAGAACCTTCTGCTTTCTTATCAACCCTTGAAGTTGTTCATCGATATCTTCCTCATATTCATTGAATGTGAACTCTACGGCTTCCTCCTCAGTGGCACCTGGTTGATCGTCCTTTGTTGATTCCGCTGCAGTTGACTTCTCCCCTCTAGTTGTAAGGATGGTTAATGCCTTTATCTTCTCTTTAGTTTTCATGACACCACCCTGTACCTTCTTAAAGAAGTTGCTTGTGAAGTACGCATTGTTCGGGTCCGTATCTGCTAATTGTTGTAAACGTTCATCATTATTTACAAACTTGGTCCATTCGGCCTCCAGAGTATCAAGCCTTGTTTTCAGGTATTCTGGTGTCTTTCTGTCGATTGAGTCCTTGTTATAATTAGAAATGAATTGCTCGATTGTCTTCCCAATCTTCTGCTGTTCGGCAATGAGGTCCTCCATGGTTGAAGTGGCTATTTGTGGAGTCACTGGCTTCCTTCCTTCCTTCTTTGGGCCAAAGCCGTTGTATGGTAGCTCTGATCCCTAGGGGCTGGTTCCTCTTCTGGAATCACTGGCTTCCTTCCTTCCTTCTTTGGGCCAAAGCCGTTGTATGGTAGCTCTGATCCCTTGGGGCTGGTTCCTCTTCTGGAATCACTGGCTTCCTTCCTTCCTTCTTTGGGCCAAAGCCGTTGTATGGTAGCTCTGATCCCTTGGGGCTGGTTCCTCTTCTGGGATCACTGGCTTCCTTCCTTCCTTCTTTGGGCCAAAGCCGTTGTATGGTAGCTCTGATCCCTTGGGGCTGGTTCCTCTTCTGGAATCACTGGCTTCCTTCCTTCCTTCTTTGGGCCAAAGCCGTTGTATGGTAGCTCTGATCCCTTGATCACGTCGGGGTCACCAAATGTTGATTTAGAGTGGATTGGAGCTTTTTCCAAACCACTTTAGTCTGCCTGCTATTACAACCTTACCACTTGTGGGGGGATAGTAATAGCTTCGTAGTAGCAAAATAAAAACGTCGAAATTCGTATGAAGGTCTTTATTTCCATTCTAACTAACATTTTATTAATTGCTATGATTTATATACAAATTTTTCCTGTCTAGAATTTAATTTAAATTTCATCTTTTTTCCCACAAAATATTTTCCCACAAAAATATTTTCTCACAAAATTGTGCTTACTCTTCAAAATTTAAGCTTCGCAAAATTTGCCCATGCATATGAAGGATTCATGTTACATAAAAAATATGTGATAAGAAGAAAATATTTTTCGTGGGAATGAAAATTTATCTATACATGAATTTTATAATAGAGATAATGTGCGCTTGAGAATGAATTTCTGTATTTCTTGAATTGCAATTTTCTTTTTTGCTGCGGGCCTTGACAACATTCTTAATGATTTATACCTTGAAAGTTTTGCAACCTTAACGAATTTTTACAAACTAATAACTTTTTACAATCTGAACGATAAATTTTTCGAACTTTTTGTAAACTTAACGATTTTTTTGCAATTTTTACGACTTATTTTTCGAACTTTTGAAATCTTAACAAATTTTTTCCATTATTAACAATTTTTTTACAATCTTAATGATTTATTCCTCGAAAGTTTTGCAAACTTAACGTTTTTTTTGCCAAATTAACGATTTATTTCTCAAAATTTTCAAATCCTAACGACTTTTTCATTTTCAATATTAACAATTTTTTTACAATCTTAATGATTTATTTCTCGAACATTTTGCAACCCTAAACATTTTCCTGTCATTTTTATGATCTATTTCTCAAACTTTTTTCAATCTGAACGATTTTTTACAAACTATCGATTTTTTTACAATATTAACGATTTATTATCCTGACTTTTGATATCCAGACGATTTTTTTACAATACTGAAATTTTTGTTAAAATTTTAATGATTAATTTCTCGAACATTTTGCAAACCTAAAGATTTTTTTGCCATTTTTACTTTGTATTTCTCAAACTTTTGAGATCCTAATGATTTTTTTACGATACTAACAATTCTTTTACATTCTTAATGATTTATTCCTCGAACGTTTGGCAACCTTATCAATTTTTTACAATTTATACGATTTATTTCTCAAACTTTTTTAAATCTTAACGACTTTTTAAAAACTAACGATTTTTTACATCCTTCACGATTTTTTTGCAAGTTTTACGATTTATTTTACGAACTTTTGAAATATTAACGATTTTTTTACAATATTAATATTATTTTTTTTTAACATTTTAATGGTTTATTTATCAGACTTTTCGCAACTTTAAGGATTTTTGTGCCACTATTACGAATTATTTCTCAAACTTTTGAAAACCTAACGATTTTTTTTACAATATTAACAATTTTTTTACAATCTTAATGATTTATTTCTCGAAAGTTTTGCAAACTTAACGTTTTTTTCCATTTTTACGATCTATTTCTCAAACTTTTTTCAATCTGACCGATTTTTTACGAACTAAAGATTTTTTTACAACATTAAAAACTTATTTTTCGAACTTCTGAAATCTAAACGATTTTTTTACATTATTAAAATGTTGGTTAAAATTTTAATGATTAATTTCTCGAACATTTTGCAACCTTAAATATTTTTCTGCCATTTTTACGATGTATTTCTCAAACTTTTGAAATCCTAATGATTTTTTTACGATACTAAAAATTTTTTTACAATCTTAATGACTTATTTCTCGAACGTTTGGCAACCTTAACGATTTATTGCCATTTATACCATTTATTTCTCAAACTTTTTTCAATCTTAACGATTTTTTACAATCCTAGCGATTTATTTTTCGAACTTTTGAAATCTTAACCATTTTTTTGCCATATTAGAATTTTTTTACAATATCAATGATTTATTGCTCGAACCTTTTGCAACGTTACGATTTTTTTGCCATTTTTACGATTTATTTCGCAAACTTTTGAAATCCTAACGATTTTTTATAATATTAACAATTTTTTCGCAATCTTAATGAATTATTCCTCGAACGTTTTACAAGTTTAACTATGTTTTTGCCATTTGTACGATCTATTTCTCAAAATTTTTTCAGTCATAATGATTTTTTACAATACTAACGATTTTCTTGCAATATTAACTATGTGTTTTGTGATCTTTTTTAAACTTAACGATTTTTTACAACATTAACGATTTTTTTACCACCTTAGTGGTTTATTCCAAAAACGTTTGGCAACCTTAACGATTTTTAGCCATTTTTACGATTTATTTCTCAAACTAACGGTTTTTCTACAATCTCATCGGTTTATTTTTCTCACTTTTTGTAAATTTAACACTTTTTTTTACAAAATTAACAATTTTTTACAATCTTAATGATTTATTCCTCGAACATTTTGTAAACTTAACAATTTTTGTGCCATTTTTACGATTTATTTCTTAAACTTTTTTCAGTCAAAATGATTTTTTACAATACTAACGATTTTTTACAATCTTAATGGTTTTTTACAATACTGAAATTTTTTTTACAATCTTAATGATTTATTGCTTGAATGTTTTATAATCCTAACGATTTACCTGCCATTTTTATGATTTATTTCTCAAACTTTTTTCAATCTGAACTATTTTTTTCCAAACTTACGATTTTTTTACAATATTAGCGATTAATTTTCGAACTTTTGAAATCTAAACGATTTTTTTACAATATTAAGATTTTTTCTACAATTTTAGGGATTAATTTCTGGGACCTTTCGTGCTATTTTTACGATTTATTTCTCAAAGTTTTGAAATCCCAACGGTTTTTTTACAATATTAACAATTTTGTTACAATATTAAAAATTTTTTTACATTCTTAATGATTTATACCTCGAAAGTTTTGCAACCTTAACGAATTTGTACAAACTAATAACTTTTTACAATATTAACGATTAATTTTTCGAACTTTTTGTAAACTTAACGATTTTTTTGCAATTTTTACGATTTATTTTTCGAACTTTTGAAATCATAACGTTTTTTTTTACAAAATTAAAATTTTTTTTACAATCTTAATTATTTATTCCTCGAACGTTTTGTAAATTTAACAATTTTTTTACCATTTTTACGATTTATTCCTCAAACTTTTTTCTCAGTCATAATGATTTTTTACAATACTAACGATTTTTTTACTATCTTATCTATGTATTTCGCGATCTTTTTTAAACTTAAAGATTTTTTAGAATACTAACAATTTTTTTACAATCTTAAGTATTTATTGCTCGAACGTTTTTTAACCCTAACGATTTACCTGCCATTTTTATGATTTATTTCTCAAACTTTTTTCAATCTGACCTATTGATTTTTTTACAATATTAGCGATTTATTTACAATCTTAATGATTTATTTCTCAAACCTTTTGCAACCTTAACGATTTTTGTGCCATTTTTACAATTTATTTCTCAAACTTTTGAAATCCTAACGATTTTTTTACAATATTAATAATTTTTTAACATTCTTAGTTTTGATTTTTTTTACAAAATTAACAATTTTTTTACAATCTTAATGATTTATTCCTCGACAGTTTTGTAAACTTAACTATTTTTTTACCATTTTTACGATTTATTTCTCAAACTTTTTTCAGTCATAATGATTTTTTACAATAGTAACGATTTTTTTACTATCTTAACTATGTATTTTGCGATCGCTTTTAAACTTAACGATTTTTTACTATACTCACAATTTTTTTACAATCTTAATGATTTATTGCTCGAACGTTTTTTAACCTTAACGATTTACGTTCCCTTTTTATGATTTATTTCTCAAACTTTTTTCAATCTGACCTATTTTTTACAAACTAATGATTTTTTTACAATATTAGCGATTAATATTTAGAACTTTTGAAATATTAACGATTTTTTTACAATATTAACATTATTTTTTTTACCATTTTAATGGTTTATTTATCAGACTTTTCGCAACTTTGAGGATTTTTTGCCATTTTTACGATTTATTTCTCAAACTTTTAAAATCCTAACGATTTTTTTACAATATTAACAATTTTTTAACATTCTTAATGATTTATACCTTGAAAGTTTTGCAACCTTAACGAATTTTTACAAACTAATAACTTTTTACAATCTGAACGATAAATTTTTCGAGCTTTTTGTAAACTTAACGATTTCTTTGCACTTTTTACGACTTATTTTTCGAACTTTTGAAATCTTAACAATTTTTTTCCAATATTAACAATTTTTTTACATCCTTAATGATTTATTCCTCGAACGTTTTGCAAAGTTAACGTTTTTTTTTGCCAAATTAACGATCTATTTCTCAAAATTTTCAAATCCTAACGACTTTTTCATTTTCAATATTAACAATTTTTTTACATCCTTAATGATTTATTCCTCGAACGTTTTGCAAACTTAACGTTTTTTTTTGCCAAATTAACGATTTATTTCTCAAAATTTTCAAATCCTAACGACTTTTTCATTTTCAATATTAACAATTTTTTTACAATCTTAATGATTTATTTCTCGAACATTTTGCAACCCTAAACAATTTCCTGTCATTTTTATGATCTATTTCTCAAATTTCAATCTGAACGATTTTTTACAAACTATCGATTTTTTTACAATATTAACGATTTATTATCCTGACTTTTGAAATCTAGACGATTATTTTACAATACTGAAATTTTTGGTAAAATTTTGATGATTAATTTCTCGAACATTTTGCAACCTTAAAGATTTTTTTGCCATTTTTACGATGTATTTCTCAAACTTTTGAGATCCTAATGATTTTTTTACGATACTAACAATTCTGTTACATTCTTAATGATTTATTCCTCGAACGTTTGGCAACCTTATCAATTTTTTACAATTTATACGATTTATTTCTCAAACTTTTTTCAATCTTAACGACTTTTTACAAACTAACGATTTTTTACATCCTTCTCGATTTTTTTTGCAAGTTTTACGATTTATTTTACGAACTTTTGAAATATTAACGATTTTTTTACAATATTAACATTATTTTTTTTACCATTTTAATGGTTTATTTATCAGACTTTTCGCAACTTTAAAGATTTTTGTGCCACTATTACGAATTATTTCTCAAACTTTTGAAAACCTAACGATTTTTTTACAATATTAACAATTTTTTTACATTTTTAATGATTTATACCTCGAAAGTTTTGCAACCTTAACGAATTTTTACAAACTAATGACTTTTTACAATCTCAACGATTAATTTTTAGAACTTTTTGTAAATTTAGCGATTTTTTTTACAATTTTTACGATTTATTTTTCGAACTTTTGATATCATAACGATTTTTTTTACAATATTAACAATTTTTTTACAATCTTAATGATTTATTTCTCGAAAGTTTTGCAAACTTAACGTTTTTTTTTCCATTTTTACGATATATTTCTCAAACTTTTTTCAATCTGACCGATTTTTTACAAACTAACGATTTTTTTACAACATTAACAACTTATTTTCGAACTTCTGAAATCCAAACGATTTTTTTACAATATTAAAATTTTTGTTAAAATTTTAATGATTAATTTCTCGAACATTTTGCAACCTTAAATATTTTTCTGCCATTTTTACGATGTATTTCTCAAACTTTTGAAATCCTAATGATTTTTTTACGATACTAAAAATTTTTTTACAATCTTAATGACTTATTCCTCGAACGTTTGGCAACCTTAACGATTTATTGCCATTTATACCATTTATTTCTCAAACTTTTTTCAATCTTAACGATTTTTTACAATCCTAGCCATTTATTTTGCGAACTTTTGAAATCTTAACCATTTTTTTGCCATATTAGAATTTTTTTTACAATATCAATGATTTATTGCTCGAACCTTTTGCAACGTTACGATTTTTTTGCCATTTTTACGATTTATTTCTCAAACTTTTGAAATCCTAACGATTTTTTGTAATATTAACAATTTTTTCACAATCTTAATGAATTATTCCTCGAACGTTTTACAAGTTTAACTATGTTTTTGCCATTTGTACGATCTATTTCTCAAAATTTTTTCAGTCATAATGATTTTTTACAATACTAACGATTTTTTTTCAATATTAACTATGTGTTTTGTGATCTTTTTTAAACTTAACGATTTTTTTACAACACTAACAATTTTTTTACCATCTTAGAGGTTTATTCCAAAAACGTTTGGCAACCTTAACGATTTTTAGCCATTTTTACGATTTATTTCTCAAACTAACGATTTTTCTACAATCTCATCGATTTATTTTTCTCACTTTTTGTAAATTTAACCCTTTTTTTACAAAATTAACAATTTTTTACAATCTTAATGATTTATTCCTCGAACGTTTTGTAAACTTAAAAATTTTTTTGCCATTTTACGATTTATTTCTCAAACTTTTTTCAGTCATAATGATTTTTTACAATACTAACGATTTTTTTACTATCTTAACTATGTATTTTGCGATCGCTTTTAAACTTAACGATTTTTTACTATACCAACAATTTTTTTACAATCTTAATGATTTATTGCTCGAACGTTTTTTAACCTTACCGATTTACCTGCCCTTTTTTTTCTCAAACTTTTTTCAATCTGACCTATTTTTTACAAACTAATGATTTTTTTACAATATTAGCGATTAATTTTTAGAACTTTTGAAATATTAGCGATTTTTTTACAATATTAACATTATTTTTTTTACCATTTTAATGGTTTATTTATCAGACTTTTCGCAACTTTGAGGATTTTTGTGCCATTTTTACGATTTATTTCTCAAACTTTTGAAATCCTAACGATTTTTTTACAATATTAACAATTTTTTAACATTCTTAATGATTTATACCTTGAAAGTTTTGCAACCTTAACGAATTTTTACAAACTAATAGCTTTTTACAATCTGAACGATGAATTTTTCGAACTTTTTATAAACTTAACGATTTTTTTTGCAATTTTTACGACTTATTTTTCGAACTTTTGAAATATTAACAATTTTTTTCCAATATTAACAATTTTTTTAAAATGTTAATGATTTATTCCTCGAACGTTTTGCAAACTTAACGTTTTTTTTGCCGAATTAACGATTTATTTCTCAAAATTTTCAAATCCTAACGACTTTTTCATTTTCAATATTAACAATTTTTTTACAATCTTAATGATTTATTTTTCGAACATTTTGCAACCCTAAACAATTTCCTGTCATATTTATGATCTATTTCTCAAACTTTTTTCAATCTGAACGATTTTTTACAAACTATCGATTTTGTTACAATAATAACGATTTATTATCCTGACTTTTGAAATCTAGACGATTTTTTTACAATACTGAAATTTTTGGTAAAATTTTGATGATTAATTTCCCGAACATTTTGCAACCTTAAAGATTTTTTTGCCATTTTTACGATGTATTTCTCAAACTTTTGAGATCCTAATGATTTTTTTACGATACTAACAATTCTGTTACATTCTTAATGATTTATTCCTCGAACGTTTGGCAACCTTATCAATTTTTTACAATTTATACGATTTATTTCTCAAACTTTTTTCAATCTTAACGACTTTTTACAAATTAACGATTTTTTACATCTTTCTCGATTTTTTTTGCAAGTTTTACGATTTATTTTACGAACTTTTGAAATATTAACGATTTTTTTACAATATCAACATTATTTTTTTTACCATTTTAATGGTTTATTTATCAGACTTTTCGCAACTTTAAAGATTTTTGTGCCACTATTACGAATTATTTCTCAAACTTTTGAAAACCTAACGATTTTTTTACAATATTAACTATTTTTTACATTTTTAATGATTTATACCTCGAAAGTTTTGCAACCTTAACGAATTTTTACAAACTAATGACTTTTTACAATCTTAACGATTAATTTTTCGAACTTTTTGTAAATTTAACGATTTTTTTACAATTTTTACGATTTATTTTTCGAACTTTTGATATCGTAACGATTTATTTTACAATATTAACAATTTTTTTACAATCTTAATGATTTATTTCTCGAAAGCTTTGCAAACTTAACGTTTTTTTCCATTTTTACGATCTATTTCTCAAACTTTTTTCAATCTGACCGATTTTTTACAAACCAACGATTTTTTTACAACATTAACAACTTATTTTCGAACTTCTGAAATCTAAACGATTTTTTTAAAATTTTAATGATTAATTTCTCGAACATTTTGCAACCTTAAATATTTTTCTGCCATTTTCACGAAGTATTTATCAAACTTTTGAAATCCTAATGATTTTTTTACGATACTAACAATTTTTTTACAATCTTAATGATTTATTCCTCGAACGTTTTGTAAATTTAACAATTTTTTTACCATTTTTACGATTTATTTCTCAAACTTTTTTCTCAGTCATAATGATTTTTTACAATACTAACGATTTTTTTACTATCTTAACTATGTATTTCGCGATTTTTTTAAACTTAAAGATTTTTTACAATACTAACAATTTTTTTACAATCTTAATTATTTATTTCTCGAACGTTTTTTAACCCTAACGATTTACCTGCCATTTTTATGATTTATTTCTCAAACTTTTTTCAATCTGAACTATTGATTTTTTTACAATATTAGCGATTTATTTTCGAACTTTTGAAATATTAACGATTTTTTTACAATATTAACAATTTTTTTACAATCTTAATGATTTATTTCTCGAACCTTTTGCAACCTTAACGATTTTTGTGCCATTTTTACAATTTATTTCTCAAACTTTTGAAATCCTAAAGATTTTTTTACAATATTAACAATTTCTTAACATTTTTAATGATTTATACCTCGAAAGTTTTGCTACCTTAATGAATTTTTACAAATTAATAACTTTTTACAAGCTTAACGATTAATTTTTCGAACTTTTTGTAAACTAAACGATTTTTTTGCAATTTTTGCGATTTATTTTTCGAACTTTTTAAATCATAACGATTTTTTTTACAAAATTAACAATTTTTTTACAATCATAATGATTTATTCCTCGACAGTTTTGTAAACTTAACAATTTTTTTTACCATTTTTACGATTTATTTCTCAAACTTTTTTCAATCTTAACGACTTTTTACAAACTAACGATTTTTTACATCCTTCACGATTTTTTTGCAAGTTTTATGATTTATTTTACGAACTTTTGAAATATTAACGATTTTTTTACAATATTAACATTATTTTTTTTACCATTTTAATGGTTTATTTATCAGACTTTTCGCAACTGTGAGGATTTTTGTGCCATTTTTACGATTTATTTTTCAAACTTTTTAAATCCTAACGATTTTTTTACAATATTAACAATTTTTTAACATTCTTAATGATTTATACCTTGAAAGTTTTGCAACCTTAACGAATTTGTACAAACTAATAACTTTTTACAATCTGAACGATAAATTTTTCGAGCTTTTTATAAACTTAACGATTTTTTTGCAATTTTTACGACTTATTTTTCGAACTTTTGAAATATTAACAATTTTTTTCCAATATTAACAATTTTTTTACAATCTTAATTATTTATTCCTCGAACGTTTTGCAAACTTAACGTTTTTTTTGCCAAATTAACTATTTATTTCTCAAAATTCTCAAATCCTAACGACTTTTTCATTTTCAATATTAACAATTTCTTTACAATCTTAATGATTTATTTCTCGAACATTTTGCAACCCTAAACATTTTCCTGTCATTTTTATAATCTATTTCTCAAACTTTTTTCAATCTGAACGATTTTTTACAAACTATCGATTTTTTTACAATATTAACGATT
Organism: Dioctria rufipes; assembly: GCA_963924295.1. Classification (NCBI taxonomy): domain Eukaryota; kingdom Metazoa; phylum Arthropoda; class Insecta; order Diptera; family Asilidae; genus Dioctria; species Dioctria rufipes. Next base: position 25,515 of record CAWUPM010000551.1, read on the forward strand.
TATTATCCTGACTTTTGAAATCTAGACGATTTTTTTACAATACCGAAAATTTTGTTAAAATTTTGATGATTAATTTCTCGAACATTTTTCAAACTTAAAGATTTTTTGCCATTTTTACGATGTATTTCTCAAACTTTTGAGATCCTAATGACTTTTTTACGATACTAACCATTCTTTTACATTCTTAATGATTTAATCCTCGAACGTTTGGCAACCCTATCAATTTTTTAAAATTTATACGATTTATTTCTCTAACTTTTTTCAATCTCAACGACTTTTTACAAACTAACGATTTTTTACATCCTTCACGATTTTTTTGCAAGTTTTACGATTTATTTTACGAACTTTTGAAATATTACCGATTTTTTTACAATATTAACATTATTTTTTTTACCATTTTAATGGTTTATTTATCAGACTTTTCGCAACTTTAAGGATTTTTGTGCCACTATTACGAATTATTTCTCAAACTTTTGAAAACCTAACGATTTTTGTACAATATTAACAATTTTTTTTTACATTTTTAATGATTGTACCTCGAAAGTTTTGCAACCTTAACGAGTTTTTACAAACTAATGACTTTGTACAATCTTAACGATTAATTTTTCGAACTTTTTGTAAACATAACGATTTTTTTACAATTTTGACGATTTATTTTTCGAACTTTTTATATCATAACGATTTTTTTTACAATATTAAGAATTTTTTTACAATCTTAATGATTTTCTCGAAAAGTTTGCAAACTTAACGTTTTTTTCCATTTTTACGATCTATTTCTCAAACTTTTTTCAATCTGACCGATTTTTTACAAACTAACGATTTTTTTACAACATTAGCAACTTATTTTCGAACTTCTGAAATCTAAACGATTTTTTTACAATATTAAAATTTTTGTTAAAATTTTAATGATTAATTTCTCGAACATTTTGCAACCTTAAATATTTTTCTGCCATTTTTACGATGTATTTCTCAAACTTTTGAAATCCTAATGATTTTTTTACGATACTAACAATTTTTTTACAATCTTAATGACTTATTCCTCGAACGTTTGGCAACCTCAACGATTTATTGCCATTTATACCATTTATTTCTCAAACTTTTTTCAATCTTAACGATTTTTTACAATCCTAGCGATTTATTTTGCGAACTTTTGAAATCTTAACCATTTTTTTGCCATATTAGAATTTTTTTTACAATATCAATGATTTATTGCTCGAACCTTTTGCAACGTTACGATTTTTTTGCCATTTTTACGATTTATTTCTCAAACTTTTGAAATCCTAACGATTTTTTGTAATATTAACAATTTTTTCACAATCTTAATGAATTATTCCTCGAACGTTTTACAAGTTTAACTATGTTTTTGCCATTTGTACGATCTATTTCTCAAAATTTTTTCAGTCATAATGATTTTTTACAATACTAACGATTTTTTTGCAATATTAACTATGTGTTTTGTGATCTTTTTTAAACTTAACGATTTTTTTACAACACTAACGATTTTTTTACCATCTTAGAGGTTTATTCCAAAAACGTTTGGCAACCTTAACGATTTTTAGCCATTTTTACGATTTATTTCTCAAACTAACGATTTTTCTACAATCTCATCGATTTATTTTTCTCACTTTTTGTAAATTTAACACTTTTTTTCACAAAATTAACAATTTTTTACAATCTTAATGATTTAATCCTCGAACGTTTTGTAAACTTAACAATTTTTTTGCCATTTTTACTATTTATTTCTCAAACTTTTTTCAGTCAAAATGATTTTTTACAATACTAACGATTTTTTACAATCTTAACTATATATTTTGCGATCTTTTTTAAACTTAATGGTTTTTTACAATACTAAAATTTTTTTTACAATCTTAATGATTTATTGCTTGAATGTTTTATAATCCTAACGATTTACCTGCCATTTTTATGATTTATTTCTCAAACTTTTTTCAATCTGAACTATTTTTTTCCAAACGTACAATTTTTAACAATAGTAGCGATTAATTTTCGAACTTTTGAAATCTAAACGATTTTTTTACAATATTAAGATTTTTTCTACAATTTTAGAGATTAATTTCTGGGACCTTTTGCAACCTTAACGATTTTTGTGCCATTTTTACGATTTATTTCTCAAAGTTTTGAAATCCCAACGGTTTTTTTACAATATTAACAATTTTTTTACAATATTAAAAATTTTTTTACATTCTTAATGATTTATACCTCGAAAGTTTTGCAACCTTAACGAATTTGTACAAACTAATAACTTTTTATAATATTAACGATTAATTTTTCGAACTTTTTGTAAACTTAACGATTTTTTTGCAATTTTTACGATTTATTTTTCGAACTTTTGAAATCATAACGTTTTTTTTTTACAAAATTAAAATTTTTTTTACAATCTTAATGATTTATTCCTCGAACGTTTTGTAAATTTAACAATTTTTTTACCATTTTTACGATTTATTCCTCAAACTTTTTTCTCAGTCATAATGATTTTTTACAATACTAACGATTTTTTTACTATCTTATCTATGTATTTCGCGATCTTTTTTAAACTTAACGATTTTTTACTATACTAACAATTTTTTTTACAATATTAATGATTTATTGCTTGAACGTTTTTAACCTTAACGATTTACGTGCCCTTTTTATGATTTATTTCTCAAACTTTTTTCAATCTGACCTATTTTTTTACAATATTAGCGATTAATATTTAGAACTTTTGAAATATTAACGATTTTTTTTACAATATTAACATTATTTTTTTTACCATTTTAATGGTTTATTTATCAGACTTTTCGCAACTTTGAGGATTTTTTGCCATTTTTACGATTTATTTCTCAAACTTTTAAAATCCTAACGATTTTTTTACAATATTAACAATTTTTTAACATTCTTAATGATTTATACCTTGAAAGTTTTGCAACCTTAACGAATTTTTACAAACTAATAACTTTTTACAATCTGAACGATAAATTTTTCGAACTTTTTGTAAACTTAACGATTTTTTTGCAATTTTTACGACTTATTTTCGAACTTTTGAAATCTTAACAATTTTTGTCCAATATTAACAGTTTTTTTACATCCTTAATGATTTATTCCTCGAACGTTTTGCAAACTTAACGATTTATTTCTCAAACTAACGATTTTTCTACAATCTCATCGATTTATTTTTCTCACTTTTTGTAAATTTAACCCTTTTTTTTACAAAATTAACAATTTTTTACAATCTTAATGATTTATTCCTCGAACGTTTTGTAAACTTAACAATTTTTTTGCCATTTTTACGATTTATTTCTCAAACTTTTTTCAGTCATAATGATTTTTTACAATACTAACGATTTTTTTACTATCTTAACTATGTATTTTGCGATCGCTTTTAAACTTAACGATTTTTTACTATACCAACAATTTTTTTACAATCTTAATGATTTATTGCTCGAACGTTTTTTAACCTTACCGATTTACCTGCCCTTTTTATGATTTATTTCTCAAACTTTTTTCAATCTGACTTATTTTTTACAAACTAATGATTTTTTTTACAATATTAGCGATTAATTTTTAGAACTTTTGAAATATTAACGATTTTTTTACAATATTAACATTATTTTTTTTACCATTTTAATGGTTTATTTATCAGACTTTTCGCAACTTTGAGGATTTTTGTGCCATTTTTACGATTTATTTCTCAAACTTTTGAAATCCTAACGATTTTTTTACAATATTAACAATTTTTTAACATTCTTAATGATTTATACCTTGAAAGTTTTGCAAACTTAACGAATTTTTACAAACTAATAACTTTTTACAATCTGAACGATAAATTTTTCGAACTTTTTTAAACTTAACGATTTTTTTTGCAATTTTTACGACTTATTTTTCGAACTTTTGAAATATTAACAATTTTTTTCCAATATTAACAATTTTTTTAAAATCTTAGTGATTTATTCCTCGAACGTTTTGCAAACTTAACGTTTTTTTTGCCGAATTAACGATTTATTTCTCAAAATTTTCAAATCCAAACGACTTTTTCATTTTCAATATTAACAATTTTTTTACAATCTTAATGATTTATTTCTCGAACATTTTGCAACCCTAAACAATTTCCTGTCATTTTTATGATCTATTTCTCAAACTTTTTTCAATCTGAACGATTTTTTACAAACTATCGATTTTTTTACAATATTAACGATTTATTATCCTGACTTTTGAAATCTAGACGATTTTTTTACAATACTGAAATTTTTGGTAAAATTTTGATGATTAATTTCCCGAACATTTTGCAACCTTAAAGATTTTTGTGCCATTTTTACGATGTATTTCTCAAACTTTTGAGATCCTAATGATTTTTTTTACGATAACAATTCTGTTACATTCTTAATGATTTTTTCCTCGAACGTTTGGCAACCTTATCAATTTTTTACAATTTATACGATTTATTTGTCAAACTTTTTTCAATCTTAACGACTTTTTACAAACTAACGATTTTTTACATCCTTCTCGATTTTTTTTGCAAGTTTTACGATTTATTTTACGAACTTTTGAAATATTAACGATTTTTTTACAATATTAACATTATTTTTTTACCATTTTAATGGTTTATTTATCAGACTTTTCGCAACTTTAAAGATTTTTGTGCCACTAGTACGAATTATTTCTCAAACTTTTGAAAACCTAACGATTTTTTTACAATATTAACAATTTTTTTACATTTTTAATGATTTATACCTCGAAAGTTTTGCAACCTTAACGAATTTTTACAAACTAATGACTTTTTACAATCTCAACGATTAATTTTTAGAACTTTTTGTAAATTTAGCGATTTTTTTTACAATTTTTACGATTTATTTTTCGAACTTTTGATATCATAACGATTTTTTTTACAATATTAACAATTTTTTTACAATCTTAATGATTTATTTCTCGAAAGTTTTGCAAACTTAACGTTTTTTTTTCCATTTTTACGATCTATTTCTCAAACTTTTTTCAATCTGACCGATTTTTTACAAACTAACGATTTTTTTACAACATTAACAACTTATTTTCGAACTTCTGAAATCCAAACGATTTTTTTACAATATTAAAATTTTTGTTAAAATTTTAATGATTAATTTCTCGAACATTTTGCAACCTTAAATATTTTTCTGCCATTTTTACGATGTATTTCTCAAACTTTTGAAATCCTAATGATTTTTTTACGATACTAACAATTTTTTTACAATCTTAATGACTTATTCCTCGAACGTTTGGCAACCTTAACGATTTATTGCCATTTATACCATTTATTTCTCAAACTTTTTTCAATCTTAACGATTTTTTACAATCCTAGCGATTTATTTTGCGAACTTTTGAAATCTTAACCATTTTTTTGCCATATTAGAATTTTTTTTACAATATCAATGATTTATTGCTCGAACCTTTTGCAACGTTACGATTTTTTTGCCATTTTTACGATTTATTTCTCAAACTTTTGAAATCCTAACGATTTTTTGTAATATTGACAATTTTTTCACAATCTTAATGAATTATTCCTCGAACGTTTTACAAGTTTAACTATGTTTTTGCTATTTGTACGATCTATTTCTCAAAATTTTTTCAGTCATAATGATTTTTTACAATACTAACGATTTTTTTGCAATATTAACTATGTGTTTTGTGATCTTTTTTAAACTTAACGATTTTTTTACAACACTAACGATTTTTTTACCATCTTAGAGGTTTATTCCAAAAACGTTTGGCAACCTTAACGATTTTTAGCCATTTTTACGATTTATTTCTCAAACTAACGATTTTTCTACAATCTCATCGATTTATTTTTCTCACTTTTTGTAAATTTAACCCTTTTTTTTACAAAATTAACAATTTTTTACAATCTTAATGATTTATTCCTCGAACGTTTTGTAAACTTAACAATTTTTTTGCCATTTTTACGATTTATTTCTCAAACTTTTTTCAGTCATAATGATTTTTTACAATACTAACGATTTTTTTACTATCTTAACTATGTATTTTGCGATCGCTTTTAAACTTAACGATTTTTTACTATACCAACAATTTTTTTACAATCTTAATGATTTATTGCTCGAACGTTTTTTAACCTTACCGATTTACCTGCCCTTTTTATGATTTATTTCTCAAACTTTTTTCAATCTGACCTATTTTTTACAAACTAATGATTTTTTTACAATATTAGCGATTAATTTTTAGAACTTTTGAAATATTAACGATTTTTTTACAATATTAACATTATTTTTTTTACCATTTTAATGGTTTATTTATCAGACTTTTCGCAACTTTGAGGATTTTTGTGCCATTTTTACGATTTATTTCTCAAACTTTTGAAATCCTAACGATTTTTTTACAATATTAACAATTTTTTAACATTCTTAATGATTTATACCTTGAAAGTTTTGCAACCTTAACGAATTTTTACAAACTAATAACTTTTTACAATCTGAACGATAAATTTTTCGAACTTTTTTAAACTTAACGATTTTTTTTGCAATTTTTACGACTTATTTTTCGAACTTTTGAAATATTAACAATTTTTTTCCAATATTAACAATTTTTTTAAAATCTTAATGATTTATTCCTCGAACGTTTTGCAAACTTAACGTTTTTTTGCCGAATTAACGATTTATTTCTCAAAATTTTCAAATCCAAACGACTTTTTCATTTTCAATATTAACAATTTTTTTACAATCTTAATGATTTATTTCTCGAACATTTTGCAACCCTAAACAATTTCCTGTCATTTTTATGATCTATTTCTCAAACTTTTTTCAATCTGAACGATTTTTTACAAACTATCGATTTTTTTACAATATTAACGATTTATTATCCTGACTTTTGAAATCTAGACGATTTTTTTACAATACTGAAATTTTTGGTAAAATTTTGATGATTAATTTCCCGAACATTTTGCAACCTTAAAGATTTTTGTGCCATTTTTACGATGTATTTCTCAAACTTTTGAGATCCTAATGATTTTTTTACGATACTAACAATTCTGTTACATTCTTAATGATTTAATCCTCGAACGTTTGGCAACCTTATCAATTTTTTACAATTTATACGATTTATTTCTCAAACTTTTTTCAATCTTAATGACTTTTTACAAACTAACGATTTTTTACATCCTTCTCGATTTTTTTTGCAAGTTTTACGATTTATTTTACGAACTTTTGAAATATTAACGATTTTTTTACAATATTAACATTATTTTTTTTACCATTTTAATGGTTTATTTATCAGACTTTTCGCAACTTTAAAGATTTTTGTGCCACTATTACGAATTATTTCTCAAACTTTTGAAAACCTAACGATTTTTTTACAATATTAACAATTTTTTTACATTTTTAGTGATTTATACCTCGAAAGTTTTGCAACCTTAACGAATTTTTACAAACTAATGACTTTTTACAATCTCAACGATTAATTTTTAGATCTTTTTGTAAATTTAGCGATTTTCTTACAATTTTTACGATTTATTTTTCGAACTTTTGATATCATAACGATTTTTTTTACAATATTAACAATTTTTTTACAATCTTAATGATTTATTTCTCGAAAGTTTTGCAAACTTAACGTTTTTTTTCCATTTTTACGATCTATTTCTCAAACTTTTTTCAATCTGACCGATTTTTTACAAACTAACGATTTTTTTACAACATTAACAACTTATTTTCGAACTTCTGAAATCCAAACGATTTTTTTACAATATTAAAATTTTTGTTAAAATTTTAATGATTAATTTCTCGAACATTTTGCAACCTTAAATATTTTTCTGCCATTTTTACGATGTATTTCTCAAACTTTTGAAATCCTAATGATTTTTTTACGATACTAACAATTTTTTTACAATCTTAATGACTTATTCCTCGAACGTTTGGCAACCTTAACGATTTATTGCCATTTATACCATTTATTTCTCAAACTTTTTTCAATCTTAACGACTTTTTACAATCCTAGCGATTTATTTTGCGAACTTTTGAAATCTTAACCATTTTTTTGCCATATTAGAATTTTTTTTACAATATCAATGATTTATTGCTCGAACCTTTTGCAACGTTACGATTTTTTTGCCATTTTTACGATTTATTTCTCAAACTTTTGAAATCCTAACGATTTTTTGTAATATTAACAATTTTTTCACAATCTTAATGAATTATTCCTCGAACGTTTTACAAGTTTAACTATGTTTTTGCCATTTGTACGATCTATTTCTCAAAATTTTTTCAGTCATAATGATTTTTTACAATACTACCGATTTTTTTGCAATATTAACTATGTGTTTTGTGATCTTTTTTAAACTTAACGATTTTTTTACAACACTAGCGATTTTTTTACCATCTTAGAGGTTTATTCCAAAAACATTTGGCAACCTTAACGATTTTTAGCCATTTTTACAATTTATTTCTCAAACTAACGATTTTTCTACAATCTCATCGATTTATTTTTCTCACTTTTTGTAAATTTAACCCTTTTTTTAACAAAATTAACAATTTTTTACAATCTTAATGATTTATTCCTCGAACGTTTTGTAAACTTAACAATTTTTTTGCCATTTTTACGATTTATTTCTCAAACTTTTTTCAGTCATAATGATTTTTTACAATACTAACGATTTTTTTACTATCTTAACTATGTATTTTGCGATCGCTTTTAAACTTAACGATTTTTTACTATACCAACAATTTTTTTACAATCTTAATGATTTATTGTTCGAACGTTTTTTAACCTTACCGATTTACCTGCCCTTTTTATGATTTATTTCTCAAACTTTTTTCAATCTGACCTATTTTTTACAAACTAATGATTTTTTTACAATATTAGCGATTAATTTTTAGAACTTTTGAAATATTAACGATTTTTTTACAATATTAACATTATTTTTTTTACCATTTTAATGGTTTATTTATCAGACTTTTCGCAACTTTGAGGATTTTTTGCCATTTTTACGATTTATTTCTCAAACTTTTAAAATCCTAACGATTTTTTTACAATATTAACAATTTTTTAACATTCTTAATGATTTATACCTTGAAAGTTTTGCAACCTTAACGAATTTTTACAAACTAATTACTTTTTACAATCTGAACGATAAATTTTTCGAACTTTTTGTAAACTTAACGATTTTTTTGCAATTTTTACGACTGATTTTTCGAACTTTTGAAATCTTAACAATTTTTTTCCAATATTAACAATTTTTTTACATCCTTAATGATTTATTCCTCGAACGTTTTGCAAACTTAACGTTTTTTTTTGCCAAATTAACGATTTATTTCTCAAAATTTTCAAATCCTAACGACTTTTTCATTTTCAATATTAACAATTTTTTTACAATCTTAATGATTTATTTCTCGAACATTTTGCAACCCTAAACAATTTCCTGTCATTTTTATGATCTCTTCTCAAACTTTTTTTCAATCTGAACGATTTTTTACAAACTATCGATTTTTTTACAATATTAACGATTTATTATCCTGACTTTTGAAATCTAGACGATTTTTTTACAATACTGAAATTTTTGGTAAAATTTTGATGATTAATTTCCCGAACATTTTGCAACCTTAAAGATTTTTTTGCCATTTTTACGATGTATTTCTCAAACTTTTGAGATCCTAATGATTTTTTTACGATACTAACAATTCTGTTACATTCTTAATGATTTATTCCTCGAACGTTTGGCAACCTTATCAATTTTTTAAAATTTATACGATTTATTTCTCAAACTTTTTTCAATCTTAACGACTTTTTACAAACTAACGATTTTTTACATCCTTCTCGATTTTTTTTCCAAGTTTTACGATTTATTTTAGGAACTTTTGAAATATTAACGATTTTTTTACAATATTAACATTATTTTTTTTACCATTTTAATGGTTTATTTATCAGACTTTCCGCAACTTTAAAGATTTTTGTGCCACTATTACGAATTATTTCTCAAACTTTTGAAAACCTAACGATTTTTTTACAATATTAACAATTTTTTTACATTTTTAATGATTTATACCTCGAAAGTTTTGCAACCTTAACGAATTTTTACAAACTAATGACTTTTTACAATCTCAACGATTAATTTTTAGAACTTTTTGTAAATTTAGCGATTTTTTTACAATTTTTACGATTTATTTTTCGAACTTTTGATATCATAACGATTTTTTTTACAATATTAACAATTTTTTTACAATCTTAATGATTTATTTCTCGAAAGTTTTGCAAACTTAACGTTTTTTTTTCCATTTTTACGATCTATTTCTCAAACTTTTTCCAATCTGACCGATTTTTTAAAAACTAACGATTTTTTTACAACATTAACAACTTATTTTCGAACTTCTGAAATCCAAACGATTTTTTTACAATATTAAAATTTTTGTTAAAATTTTAATGATTAATTTCTCGAACATTTTGCAACCTTAAATATTTTTCTGCCATTTTTACGATGTATTTCTCAAACTTTTGAAATCCTAATGATTTTTTTACGATACTAACAATTTTTTTACAATCTTAATGACTTATTCCTCGAACGTTTGGCAACCTTAACGATTTATTGCCATTTATACCATTTATTTCTCAAACTTTTTTCAATCTTAACGATTTTTTACAATCCTAGCGATTTATTTTGCGAACTTTTGAAATCTTAACCATTTTTTTGCCATATTAGAATTTTTTTTACAATATCAATGATTTATTGCTCGAACCTTTTGCAACGTTACGATTTTTTTGCCATTTTTACGATTTATTTCTCAAACTTTTGAAATCCTAACGATTTTTTGTAATATTAACAATTCTTTCACAATCTTAATGAATTATTCCTCGAACGTTTTACAAGTTTAACTATGTTTTTGCCATTTGTACGATCTATTTCTCAAAATTTTTTCAGTCATAATGATTTTTTACAATACTAACGATTTTTTTGCAATATTAACTATGTGTTTTGTGATCTTTTTTAAACTTAACGATTTTTTACAACACTAACGATTTTTTTACCATCTTAGAGGTTTATTCCAAAAACGTTTGGCAACCTTAACGATTTTTAGCCATTTTTACGATTTATTTCTCAAACTAACGATTTTTCTACAATCTCATCGATTTATTTTTCTCACTTTTTGTAAATTTAACAATTTTTTTTACAAAATTAACAATTTTTTACAATCCTAATGATTTATTCCTCGACAGTTTTGTAAACTTAACAATTTTTTTGCCATTTTTACGATTTATTTCTCAAACTTTTTTCAGTCATAATGATTTTTTACAATACTAACGATTTTTTTACTATCTTAACTATGTATTTTGCGATCGCTTTTAAACTTAACGATTTTTTACTATACCAACAATTTTTTTACAATCTTAATGATTTATTGCTCGAACGTTTTTTAACCTTACCGATTTACCTACCCTTTTTATGATTTATTTCTCAAACTTTTTTCAATCTGACCTATTTTTACAAACTTATGATTTTTTTACAATATTAGCGATTAATTTTTAGAACTGTTGAAATATTAACGATTTTTTTACAATATTAACATTATTTTTTTTACCATTTTAATGGTTTATTTATCAGACTTTTCGCAACTTTGAGGATTTTTGTGCCATTTTTACGATTTATTTCTCAAACTTTTGAAATCCTAACGATTTTTTTACAATATTAACAATTTTTTAACATTCTTAATGATTTATACCTTGAAAGTTTTGCAACCTTAACGAATTTTTACAAACTAATAACTTTTTACAATCTGAACGATAAATTTTTCGAACTTTTTATAAACTTAACGATTTTTTTTGCAATTTTTACGACTTATTTTTCGAACTTTTGAAATATTAACAATTTTTTTCCAATATTAACAATTTTTTTACAATCTTAATGATTTATTCCTCGAACGTTTTGCAAACTTAACTTTTTTTTGCCCAATTAACGATTTATTCCTCAAAATTTTCAAATCCTAACGACTTTTTCATTTTCAATATTAACAATTTTTTTACAATCTTAATGATTTATTTCTCGAACATTTTGCAACCCTAAACAATTTCCTGTCATTTTTATGATCTATTTCTCAAACTTTTTTCAATCTGAACGATTTTTTACAAACTATCGATTTTTTTACAATATTAACGATTTATTATCCTGACTTTTGAAATCTAGACGATTTTTTACAATACTGAAATTTTTGGTAAAATTTTGATGATTAATTTCCCGAACATTTTGCACCCTTAAAGATTTTTTTGCCATTTTTACGATGTATTTCTCAAACTTTTGAGATCCTAATGATTTTTTTACGATACTAACAATTCTGTTACATTCTTAATGATTTATTCCTCGAACGTTTTGCAACCTTATCAATTTTTTAAAATTTATACGATTTATTTCTCAAACTTTTTTCAATCTTAACGACTTTTTACAAACTAACGATTTTTTACATCCTTCTCGATTTTTTTTGAAAGTTTTACGATTTATTTTACGAACTTTTGAAATATTAACGATTTTTTTACAATATTAATCTTTTTTTACCATTTTAATGGTTTATTTATCAGACTTTTCGCAACTTTAAAGATTTTTGTGCCACTAGTACGAATTATTTCTCAAACTTTTGAAAACCTAACGATTTTTTTACAATATTAACAATTTTTTTACATTTTTAATGATTTATACCTCGAAAGTTTTGCAACCTTAACGAATTTTTACAAACTAATGACTTTTTACAATCTCAACGATTAATTTTTAGAACTTTTTGTAAATTTAGCGATTTTTTTTACAATTTTTACGATTTATTTTTCGAACTTTTGATATCATAACGATTTTTTTTACAATATTAACAATTTTTTTACAATCTTAATGATTTATTTCTCGAAAGTTTTGCAAACTTAACGTTTTTTTTTCCATTTTTACGATCTATTTCTCAAACTTTTTTCAATCTGACCGATTTTTTACAAACTAACGATTTTTTTACAACATTAACAACTTATTTTCGAACTTCTGAAATCCAAACGATTTTTTTACAATATTAAAATTTTTGTTAAAATTTTAATGATTAATTTCTCGAACATTTTGCAACCTTAAATATTTTTCTGCCATTTTTACGATGTATTTCTCAAACTTTTGAAATCCTAATGATTTTTTTACGATACTAACAATTTTTTTACAATCTTAATGACTTATTCCTCGAACGTTTGGCAACCTTAACGATTTATTGCCATTTATACCATTTATTTCTCAAACTTTTTTCAATCTTAACGATTTTTTACAATCCTAGCGATTTATTTTGCGAACTTTTGAAATCTTAACCATTTTTTTGCCATATTAGAATTTTTTTTACAATATCAATGATTTATTGCTCGAACCTTTTGCAACGTTACGATTTTTTTGCCATTTTTACGATTTATTTCTCAAACTTTTGAAATCCTAACGATTTTTTGTAATATTGACAATTTTTTCACAATCTTAATGAATTATTCCTCGAACGTTTTACAAGTTTAACTATGTTTTTGCTATTTGTACGATCTATTTCTCAAAATTTTTTCAGTCATAATGATTTTTTACAATACTAACGATTTTTTTGCAATATTAACTATGTGTTTTGTGATCTTTTTTAAACTTAACGATTTTTTTACAACACTAACGATTTTTTACCATCTTAGAGGTTTATTCCAAAAACGTTTGGCAACCTTAACGATTTTTAGCCATTTTTACGATTTATTTCTCAAACTAACGATTTTTCTACAATCTCATCGATTTATTTTTCTCACTTTTTGTAAATTTAACCCTTTTTTTTACAAAATTAACAATTTTTTACAATCTTAATGATTTATTCCTCGAACGTTTTGTAAACTTAACAATTTTTTTGCCATTTTTACGATTTATTTCTCAAACTTTTTTCAGTCATAATGATTTTTTACAATACTAACGATTTTTTTACTATCTTAACTATGTATTTTGCGATCGCTTTTAAACTTAACGATTTTTTACTATACCAACAATTTTTTTACAATCTTAATGATTTATTGCTCGAACGTTTTTTAACCTTACCGATTTACCTGCCCTTTTTATGATTTATTTCTCAAACTTTTTTCAATCTGACCTATTTTTTACAAACTAATGATTTTTTTACAATATTAGCGATTAATTTTTAGAACTTTTGAAATATTAACGATTTTTTTACAATATTAACATTATTTTTTTTACCATTTTAATGGTTTATTTATCAGACTTTTCGCAACTTTGAGGATTTTTGTGCCATTTTTACGATTTATTTCTCAAACTTTTGAAATCCTAACGATTTTTTTACAATATTAACAATTTTTTAACATTCTTAATGATTTATACCTTGAAAGTTTTGCAACCTTAACGAATTTTTACAAACTAATAACTTTTTACAATCTGAACGATAAATTTTTCGAACTTTTTTAAACTTAACGATTTTTTTTGCAATTTTTACGACTTATTTTTCGAACTTTTGAAATATTAACAATTTTTTTCCAATATTAACAATTTTTTTAAAATCTTAATGATTTATTCCTCGAACGTTTTGCAAACTTAACGTTTTTTTGCCGAATTAACGATTTATTTCTCAAAATTTTCAAATCCAAACGACTTTTTCATTTTCAATATTAACAATTTTTTTACAATCTTAATGATTTTATTTCTCGAACATTTTGCAACCCTAAACAATTTCCTGTCATTTTTATGATCTATTTCTCAAACTTTTTTCAATCTGAACGATTTTTTACAAACTATCGATTTTTTTACAATATTAACGATTTATTATCCTGACTTTTGAAATCTAGACGATTTTTTTACAATACTGAAATTTTTGGTAAAATTTTGATGATTAATTTCCCGAACATTTTGCAACCTTAAAGATTTTTGTGCCATTTTTACGATGTATTTCTCAAACTTTTGAGATCCTAATGATTTTTTTACGATACTAACAATTCTGTTACATTCTTAATGATTTAATCCTCGAACGTTTGGCAACCTTATCAATTTTTTACAATTTATACGATTTATTTCTCAAACTTTTTTCAATCTTAATGACTTTTTACAAACTAACGATTTTTTACATCCTTCTCGATTTTTTTTGCAAGTTTTACGATTTATTTTACGAACTTTTGAAATATTAACGATTTTTTTACAATATTAACATTATTTTTTTTACCATTTTAATGGTTTATTTATCAGACTTTTCGCAACTTTAAAGATTTTTGTGCCACTATTACGAATTATTTCTCAAACTTTTGAAAACCTAACGATTTTTTTACAATATTAACAATTTTTTTACATTTTTAGTGATTTATACCTCGAAAGTTTTGCAACCTTAACGAATTTTTACAAACTAATGACTTTTTACAATCTCAACGATTAATTTTTAGATCTTTTTGTAAATTTAGCGATTTTCTTACAATTTTTACGATTTATTTTTCGAACTTTTGATATCATAACGATTTTTTTTACAATATTAACAATTTTTTTACAATCTTAATGATTTATTTCTCGAAAGTTTTGCAAACTTAACGTTTTTTTTCCATTTTTACGATCTATTTCTCAAACTTTTTTCAATCTGACCGATTTTTTACAAACTAACGATTTTTTTACAACATTAACAACTTATTTTCGAACTTCTGAAATCCAAACGATTTTTTTACAATATTAAAATTTTTGTTAAAATTTTAATGATTAATTTCTCGAACATTTTGCAACCTTAAATATTTTTCTGCCATTTTTACGATGTATTTCTCAAACTTTTGAAATCCTAATGATTTTTTACGATACTAACAATTTTTTTACAATCTTAATGACTTATTCCTCGAACGTTTGGCAACCTTAACGATTTATTGCCATTTATACCATTTATTTCTCAAACTTTTTTCAATCTTAACGATTTTTTACAATCCTAGCGATTTATTTGCGAACTTTTGAAATCTTAACCATTTTTTTGCCATATTAGAATTTTTTTTACAATATCAATGATTTATTGCTCGAACCTTTTGCAACGTTACGATTTTTTTGCCATTTTTACGATTTATTTCTCAAACTTTTGAAATCCTAACGATTTTTTGTAATATTGACAATTTTTTCACAATCTTAATGAATTATTCCTCGAACGTTTTACAAGTTTAACTATGTTTTTGCTATTTGTACGATCTATTTCTCAAAATTTTTTCAGTCATAATGATTTTTTACAATACTAACGATTTTTTTGCAATATTAACTATGTGTTTTGTGATCTTTTTTAAACTTAACGATTTTTTTACAACACTAACGATTTTTTACCATCTTAGAGGTTTATTCCAAAAACGTTTGGCAACCTTAACGATTTTTAGCCATTTTTACGATTTATTTCTCAAACTAACGATTTTTCTACAATCTCATCGATTTATTTTTCTCACTTTTTGTAAATTTAACCCTTTTTTTTACAAAATTAACAATTTTTTACAATCTTAATGATTTATTCCTCGAACGTTTTGTAAACTTAACAATTTTTTTGCCATTTTTACGATTTATTTCTCAAACTTTTTTCAGTCATAATGATTTTTTACAATACTAACGATTTTTTTACTATCTTAACTATGTATTTTGCGATCGCTTTTAAACTTAACGATTTTTTACTATACCAACAATTTTTTTACAATCTTAATGATTTATTGCTCGAACGTTTTTTAACCTTACCGATTTACCTGCCCTTTTTATGATTTATTTCTCAAACTTTTTTCAATCTGACCTATTTTTTACAAACTAATGATTTTTTTACAATATTAGCGATTAATTTTTAGAACTTTTGAAATATTAACGATTTTTTTACAATATTAACATTATTTTTTTTACCATTTTAATGGTTTATTTATCAGACTTTTCGCAACTTTGAGGATTTTTGTGCCATTTTTACGATTTATTTCTCAAACTTTTGAAATCCTAACGATTTTTTTACAATATTAACAATTTTTTAACATTCTTAATGATTTATACCTTGAAAGTTTTGCAACCTTAACGAATTTTTACAAACTAATAACTTTTTACAATCTGAACGATAAATTTTTCGAACTTTTTTAAACTTAACGATTTTTTTTGCAATTTTTACGACTTATTTTTCGAACTTTTGAAATATTAACAATTTTTTTCCAATATTAACAATTTTTTTAAAATCTTAATGATTTATTCCTCGAACGTTTTGCAAACTTAACGTTTTTTTGCCGAATTAACGATTTATTTCTCAAAATTTTCAAATCCAAACGACTTTTTCATTTTCAATATTAACAATTTTTTTACAATCTTAATGATTTTATTTCTCGAACATTTTGCAACCCTAAACAATTTCCTGTCATTTTTATGATCTATTTCTCAAACTTTTTTCAATCTGAACGATTTTTTACAAACTATCGATTTTTTTACAATATTAACGATTTATTATCCTGACTTTTGAAATCTAGACGATTTTTTTACAATACTGAAATTTTTGGTAAAATTTTGATGATTAATTTCCCGAACATTTTGCAACCTTAAAGATTTTTGTGCCATTTTTACGATGTATTTCTCAAACTTTTGAGATCCTAATGATTTTTTTACGATACTAACAATTCTGTTACATTCTTAATGGTTTATTCCTCGAACGTTTGGCAACCTTATCAATTTTTTACAATTTATACGATTTATTTCTCAAACTTTTTTCAATCTTAACGACTTTTTAAAAACTAACGATTTTTTACATCCTTCTCTATTTTTTTGCAAGTTTTACGATTTATTTTTCGAACTTTTGAAATGTTAACGATTTTTTTACAATATTAACATTATTTTTTTTACCATTTTAATGGTTTATTTATCAGACTTTTCGCAACTTTAAGGATTTTTGTGCCACTATTACGAATTATTTCTCAAACTTTTGAAAACCTAACGATTTTTTTACAATATTAAAAATTTGTTTACATTTTTAATGATTTATACCTCGAAAGTTTGGCAACCTTAACGAATTTTTACAAACTAATGACTTTTTACAATCTTAACGATTAATTTTTCGAACTTTTTGTAAACTTAACGTTTTTTTTACAATTTTTACGATTTATTTTCGAACTTTTGATATCATAACGATTTTTTTTACGATATTAACAATTTTTTTACAATCATAATGTGTTCAGCGAACCTGAAAAAAAAGGAAAGACAAACCTCAATAACAATTCAAAAATAAATACATAAAAAGTTACCTCTACCTGGAGTCTTCACAGGTAAAAAGAAAACAAAAGAAGGGTTGTTTTTACGAATATCTGAAATGAAATAAAAGAAATGAATTACAAACAAAATAAAACAAGAATTTTATTTAATAATAATCAAAGGTCATTGATCTGAACTAAGAACATTGCTGTGTACATATGTACAACAACAATGCCATGAAGATTTGGAGACATGGAAAACACGGATAAATTCATGTTTCCCATGAAGATCACCACATAAAACATTAATATAACTCACAAACTACGTAATTAATATAATTATATTAAGCATTTGTGGACAAAAACAAGTAAAAATGCCACAAAGACACTTACCTGACATTTGTCACAAATTTGTAAAACTAGCAACTTACAAGCAAAATTAATAAAATAAAGAAGAAAATTGCTTACCTGGTTATCAACAATATCCATAGTGAGGAAATTACCTAAAGGAAAACACTAAAAAACACTCAAAACCACAAATAAAAATAACTTGACACTCGCGCGCGACAGTGTCAAAACAACTTAAACTTCACAATTTCGCGACGTTTGACATATCAAAATCACGTAGAATTGAATCGTGATTTTGATGGCCGCGTTCGTTTCGCGATATTTTACGCGAGAAACGTGATATTCGCGATTTTTTAATAATACATTTCACACAATGAGTGCGAAAGAGACTCACAGTCAGAAGAAGACAGCAAATATTACGAAATGACATAAAAATCTATTACATTGAAATGAAACGTAGCGAATCGAGATTTTTATAGCAAATGTTCCAAAATTTACAAAAATTGATTAAAAACAGCGAATTTACAACCAATTTTCAAGAGAAAATTATCAAAATGTAGAGTATTTAATTTGTTAATTTTTGACAGTGAGAAAAGTTCAGTCTTCTATCATTTTCAGTGAAAATTTTGTATATTTCACTTTATAAATGTCGAAAATGGAACAAATTTCTCTATAAAAAGGGGGTCATTTCGTCAATCCTTCTTCTTTTTCATCGAATTGTCAAAAGAGATACAGCTGCCGAAAAGGTCACAGTATTTCAGATTTGCAAGTTCTCAGTGATTAAAAAATAGTTCATTTTTCGTTTCAAAATAAACTTCATTTTTTTTTTCTCAACATTAATAATTAATTTTCATTTTGTTTGTGTATAATAATTTTTCTGTTTTAATTCTTCTTTTCAATTTGCTTTAAATTTCTTTTTTTCTTTGCTTTAGTTGGTTTAAATTTTTTCTTAACGCATTCTACAAATTAGTTGTTTTTTTGTTTGATTTGATTTTTTCAACACTCGTATTTTACAACAAATTCCAAGGTAATTAGTCAGCTAGATAAATCATTGGAAAAGGTGATTGTCCGTAAGGTGTAAACGCATGCTATTTTGAATGTTGATTACACTAAATAGGAGTCACAAAACAATTTGGATTTATCTAAGAATAAGACATTTGTTCATACAGAAAATAGTCAGTTTCGTTAATCTATACACAGTGTCAAAATCTGCCTTTTCTAAGGTCAGCTTCACACTACGTGTTAGTTTAATTCATAATTGACATTATAATCAAAATTTTCTCTTTCAGCAATAGTTTGTAGAATTTAATAATAAGGAAGATAAAGAATTAAAACATAAGTTTAATTATTTATTAGTAGTAAGAAATTTGAGCAGAAGTCATAATCAGTAATTTAGATATAAATTTGAATGAATTAAAGAATTGCAGTTTTCTTGTTGTTAGATTAGCTTAAAATAATTTATTTAGCAATTAATTTTTATAGAGCAAAAAATCGTTCAGAGAATAAAAGTCAGTGATAAATGAGCAACCAAACGATATCTTTTTAATACCGCTACACTACCGCCACCTACATGTGATTGTGCTTAAACGTTGTTTGAATTTTTAGTTTCTACGTTGATTGACAGAGGGCAGCAAGCATCAGTGTCGTGAGAACATATTGAAGATTCATTTTGTGCCACACGTGGCAGGTTTTCAGTTTATTTCAGTGGAGTATTTGCAAGAGAGAAGTTTACACTCGTAGTAGCTTATAGGAAGCTGCTCTAGTGCTCAAACTAAAAAAAAATCAACTCATTTTTTTTTACAGGGGATAAATAAGGATTTCGCAGTACGGAATTACTTTATGAATGCGCACAATTTCTGTTCTACTAGAGAAACGAAGAAGTTGGGCAGTTCACACATTTTGCTTGTGACTAAATCAGTTGTCAATCAAGTTGGCAGTGGCAAAGGTTTTTGTATGATTTAACATTTTGGTGGTTCCATCCAGGATTCGTTTGATTCATTTATTGTAGGCCATATTCATTGCTGTAGGAAGTAAAAGTAGACTGCAATTCATTCAATTCAGACAATTTCTAATTTAAAATTTATGTAGTTTTTTGACATTTAAATTTATACTATTATTCGCTGCTCAGGTTTCTTAACTAATTTAAAATGACAGAACTCAAAAGTTTGTTAAATAAGGAACAAGCTTTAAGGAATCGCCTGAAGAAAGCAATTACTAATGGAAAGAAGACAATAACAGAAAAGCATTCAAGGGGTGTGTACGAAGCCAAACTCTCTGAAATCAAGCGAACATGGGCTGACTATGAACAGATTGATCAGCTGATCAATGAGCTGATCATTGAAACACCGCCCAAAAATGACACATATTGTAATATGGAAAATGCATATTGTATATATATAGGAGAATTATTCGATTTGATTCATCCTACTACAGAGTTGGCAGAATCCACACTATTGTTAACACAACAAACTCGTGTGGAACAACAACAACAAAATATATTACCAAAAATCATGTTGCCAAAGTATAATGGTAACTATGACGGCTGGCGCTCGTTCCAAGATTTATTCACGGCCGTAGTACACAACAACACAAACTTGAAAGATGTTCAGAAATTGTACTACTTGAAAAGCTCATTACTAGGTGATGCGGAGAAATTACTACGTCACACTCCCATCACAAATGAAGATTATCTACCCGCATGGAATAAATTTAAGGCAAGGTACGAGAATAAGAAGATTCTTGTAAATCATCAGCTTAAGATTTTGACAAATCAACCTAAAATAACTTCAGAAACAGCTGTAGAATTAAAATCACTAGTTGACACTACACAAGAGTGTCTACAGCAATTGAAGGCTTTGCAAGTTAATACTGCGACATGGGATGTATTATTGGTGTATTTAATAGTACAGAAACTGCCTTTCGCAACATTAAGATTGTGGAAGAAAACCAAGGAGCGTCGCAAGAGCTGCCAACTTATGAACAATTATTCACATTTTTGGACACTCGATTGAAAATCTTAGAAGCAATTTCAGACACGCTGGCACCCAAGTCAAATCAAGCCAAATGTCACTCAAAACCAACTACAATGAAAGCATTACACACAATCAAGTCAGTGAAATGCTCAGCATGTAATGAAGATCATCTCCTTCAGAACTGCACAAGATTCCAGAAGATGGATATTCAAGGCAGAAAAAGGTTCATCAAGGTAAATGGACTTTGCTACAACTGCTTGTCAAGGAAACATTCAATTAGGAATTGTTCTAGTAGATATCGATGTGCAAAATGCAAACAAATGCATCATACATCGATACATCAAGATGTAAAAGCAAACAATTTGCATCCTAGGAATGTAGAAGCTACTAACCTACAATCCAAATCTGTTGAAGTTGATGTCAACGCCAACCCTAGGCAACTTCAACAACAACAACACAGAGATAGTAACAATCTTGACCAAATCAAACTAGGTACCAATCAGGGTACAGAAGATCGAACTACAACCCATACTTACATGAATTGAGAACGATCTTACGCGTTACTATCTACGGCTTTAGTAAAAGCCCAAGGTGAGCACGGAAGGCCACAAATATTGCGCTGTCTTATCGACTCAGGGCAGAATGCTCTTTTATCACAAAGTCTGCATGTCACAAATTGCAGGCTATTTGCAGTCCAACACTAGTGACTGTAATAGGGTTGAACAAAAGTTTAACAGGTAATTCGAGCAAGATAATCAAGCTATCACTGACGTCTTGTGGAGAAGATACGACAGCAATCTCAGAGGATTTTTTGGTAATTGACAAAATCACTGATGCGTTACCAACAAAGTTTATATCTAAAGTCAACTACAAGCACTTAAATCAACTCAACTTAGCAGATCCTACATTTTGGAAACCAGGCAAGATAGATGCACTTTTAGGAGCCAAAGTTTATGCTAAGATAGTTCAAGAAGGAATTGTACAGGGTCCACCTAATACACCAACAGCCATCAAGACAATCTTTGGTTGGATGCTATTAGGACCAGCTGAAAAGGCAGCAAATGAGAGCACAGTAAAGGCGTTCATGACACATACAGACGCTTTAGATAAGCAACTTAAACAGTTCTGGGAAACCGAAGAAGTGTCTACAAAACCTGTTCCCTCACAAGATGAAACAATATGTGAAGGAATATTTCAAAACTCTTGTGTTCGACTAGAATCAGGACAATATCAAGTAAAGTTACCATTTGTAAGTAACATCACACCAGCGTTGGGCCATTCTAGGCGTTTAGAAAGCCTATAAAGGCAATTTGCAAGAAATATGGAATACAAAATGGAGTATGAAAAATGTTTAGACGAGTACATCACTTTAGGACACATGGAGGAAGTAAGTCCGCCTCAAGACAACGAAACTCACTATTATATTCCTCATCATGCTGTAATCAAGGACAGTTCAACAACAAAACTACGGGTTGTGTTTGACGCATCAGCAAAGACGACAAATGGAGAGTCTCTCAACCGACATTTGTTGAAGGGACCAACACTTCAGCCGACTTTATTCACGACGTTGTTGAATTGGAGGAAATATAGAACTGTCATGAATGCAGACATCGAGAAGATGTACCGTATGATTGAGATACATCCAGATCATAGGTATTTTCAAAGAATAGTGTGGCGGCATCCAGAGAAGAATATACTACAAGATTACCAACTAAAAACGGTAACATTTGGTACAACCTCAGCTCCATATTTGGCCATAAGAACGCTGCAACAGTTGGCTGAAGACGAACGGCATAATTGGCCGCTTGCAGCAGATGTAGTGTTTAACAATTTTTATGTGGACGATCTGTTGTCTGGAGCTAATACTTTACAGGACGCGAAGGAACTACAACATCAGCTCATCCAAATGATGAATTCTGCTGGTTTCAATTTACGAAAATGGACCAGCAACGACCCCAGACTGTTGCAAGATCTACCAGAAGATCACGTAGAACTTAAAACCTCACGAATGTTTTCAGAACATGATTCAGTAAAAACCTTGGGAATCAAATGGTTCCCAAAGGATGATTACTTCACGTTTGCAATCAAACCACCATAGAGTCATGCAGTCTTCACAAAACGAATCATATTATCAGGGATCGCATCCCTATATGATCCTTTAGGATGGCTAGCTCCAGTAATCATACAAGCTAAACTTCTAATGCAAGACTTATGGATTACGGGCTCATCATGGGATGATCCTGTTTCGGAAAACATTAATCAGCTCTGGAGACAATTCACTGATAATCTGCACTTATTGAAGCAATTACGAATCCCGAGATGGATTCACTATTCGAAAGATTCACGCATGCAAATTCATGGATTCTGCGACGCATCACGCAAGGCATACGCTGCACCAATCTACTTAAGAGTAGAACAAGATAATGGTACAGTTGTTACACATTTGCTAACGTCAAAGACAAAAGTTGCACCGATTAAACCAATGACAATACCACGTCTTGAATTGAACGGTGCCTTACTGCTCGTGAGATTATTGAAGACCATTGTACAGGGCATTCATTTGGAAAATATTCCCATAGTTGCTTGGACAGATTCAAAAATAGTCTTACAATGGATAAGGGAGCACCCCTCTAAATGGAAAATCTATGTGGCCAATTGGGTCGTAGAAATCCAGGATAATTTGAAATTCGAGCATTGGCGACATATTCCATCAAGTCACAATCCAGCGGACGTTGCGTCACGTGGCATCACAATCCCGCAGCTCTTGAGCAATGAACGTTGGTGGCACGGACCCTTATGGCTATCGCAATCGGAACACAACTGGCCACTCACCACTGATATTAAAGAATCAACTACACTCGAGCAAAAGACACCAATGGTCACGAATTTCTTAGCAAATTATACGAACGACATTCTCGAAAGATACTCATCGTTCACACGTTTAGTTCGCGTCATAGCTATGATGCAGCGATTCATACAGAATTGCAGAAGTCCTTACAACAAGAGGAGTACGACACTAACCAGTACTGAGTACATAAATGCACAAAAAACAGTATTCCGATTAGTACAGATGTTCGCATTCCCAGAAGAATATCAAGCACTGCTACATAAAAGGGTGCTAGCTAAAAATAGCAAGCTGTTACGATTAAATCCAATGCTTGATGAAAATGGGTTGATACGAGTAGGAGGACGATTGGAGAATGCGTTAATACCTTACAGCAGAAGACACCCAGTAATTTTACCTCGGGATCATCATGTAACGTCCATCTTCATTGACAAGGCCCATCTGGAGACCTTACATGGGGGTACATCGTTAGTTCTAAATACAAGTAGAAATTCAGTCTGGATCTTAGATGGAAGGCGGTGTATCTCAACTAGGATACACAAATGCATGAAATGTTTCCGGCAGCGCCAAGCAACAACAACGCAATTGATGGGTAATCTACCATCAGCAAGAGTCAACATCACAAATCAATTTGCTAAAGTTGGAATAGACTATGCTGGTCCATTAACAGTAAAGACAGCGAGTTATAGAAATGCAAGGTCACAAAAGGCTTATTTCTGTATCTTTGTCTGTATGGCCACTAAAGCTGTACACATTGAACTAGTGTCTAATCTAACTTCAGAAGCATTCATAGCAGCTTTAAAAAGGTTCATAAGCAGAAGAGGCTTGTGCACTGACCTCTATTCCGACTGTGGCACAAATTTTGTTGGAGGAAAATCAATACTTGAGAAGGATCTACGTCAGGCCATAAAGAAAGCAAATCCAGTAGCAGCCGAATATTTATCCACAAAATCCATTTCGTGGCATATGAATCCGCCTGCAGCTCCGCATTTTGGCGGACTTTGGGAGTCGGGCGTTAAATCAATCAAACACCATTTGCGTAGATCAATTGGAAATACCAGCCACACATTTGAGGAGTATGCTACATTGCTAAATCAAATTGAGGCCTGCCTGAATTCAAGGCCACTATATCATCTTCGTAACGATCCCAACGATGCATTCGAATTAACTCCTGGGCACTTTCTAATAGGGAAATCCCTCAACGCCCTTCCAGAGCCTGATTACACAGACATGAACTTGTCAACCAGATGGAAGCATATCCAGCAGATGGTGCAACGTTTCTGGAACCATTGGTCAAAGGACTACTTAAACCAGTCACAGAATAGACCCAAATGGTGTAATTAACAGCCCAACCTGCAAAAGGGAAATGTCGTGCTATTACGCTGCGAAAATACACCACCAACACTTTGGCCATTAGGGATAATCGAAGAAGTTCACCCAGGATCCGATGGTCTAGTCCGAGTGGTGCAAGTCAAAACACAGACAAGTATATTCACAAGACCAATCAATAAGGTGTGTCGGTTACCAATAGGATAACAAAATGAATTATGTGTTGTCACATTTGTTATCTGTTTGTGAATGTCCTGTTTATTAGACAAAATACTTATAATTTTCTTTCACAGATGTCAAAAAATTACGATATCGATGAGGACATCCTAGATATCTATGACGATATCAATCTGAATTTCATGCTACCTGATGATCCCATTGATTCTGGATTCGACCCCAGTGAGTTCGAGGAGCTATGGGCAAAATTGGAAGACAGTACCAAGGAACCAGAAGCAGAGTCAAGCACCAAAGCAGAGGCATCTACATCCAAAGTCTCAAAAGCAGAGGCATCAACTTCCAACGCACACGACTTGTTGCTGATGGATACGCCGCAGACCAATCCCACAGTAACAGAAAAAATCATCGCAAATGGAGCCCAAGTAGATAATTTGGAACGGCTGCTACCCACAACCACAACGAATGAAGCTAAAATGAGGTTGAAGAACTCATTCCAGAAATTTATAACCCGTGAGGACATCACCATCTTTCTTCCAAGCGAGGTTATAAAACGCATAAACTTTGAAGAAATCCAAACCAGACGCAATAAAGAACGAACACTAAACCTACCTGATCGCTATCAAGTAGTGTTACGTGTTCGTGCTGATGGCACACTACTGCTCCACCATTATCGAAAACGCGGAATCCAGAAAATTAAGCAGAGAGTGTTGAACAGGACCGTTCAACGGGAGGGAGAATGTTCAGCGAACCTGAAAAAAAAGGAAAGACAAACCTCAATAACAATTTAAAAATAAATACATAAAAAGTTACCTCTACCTGGAGTCTTCACAGGTAAAAAGAAAACAAAAGAAGGGTTGTTTTTACGAATATCTGAAATGAAATAAAAGAAATGAATTACAAACAAAATAAAACAAGAATTTTATTTAATAATAATCAAAGGTCATTGATCTGAACTAAGAACACTGCTGTGTACATATGTACAACAACAATGCCATGAAGATTTGGAGACATGGAAAACACGGATAAATTCATGTTTCCCATGAAGATCACCACATAAAACATTAATATAACTCACAAACTACGTAATTAATATAATTATATTAAGCATTTGTGGACAAAAACAAGTAAAAATGCCACAAAGACACTTACCTGACATTTGTCACAAATTTGTAAAACTAGCAACTTACAAGCAAAATTAATAAAATAAAGAAGAAAATTGCTTACCTGGTTATCAACAATATCCATGGTGAGGAAATTACCTAAAGGAAAACACTAAAAAACACTCAAAACCACAAATAAAAATAACTTGACACTCGCGCGCGACAGTGTCAAAACAACTTAAACTTCACAATTTCGCGACGTTTGACATATCAAAATCACGTAGAATTGAATCGTGATTTTGATGGCCGCGTTCGTTTCGCGATATTTTACGCGAGAAACGTGATATTCGCGATTTTTTAATAATACATTTCCCACAATGAGTGCGAAAGAGACTCACAGTGGGAAGAAGACAGCAAATATTACGAAATGACATAAAAATCTATTACATTGAAATGAAACGTAGCGAATCGAGATATTTATAGCAAATGTTCCAAAATTTACAAAAATTGATTAAAAACAGCGAATTTACAACCAATTTTCAAGAGAAAATTATCAAAATGTAGAGTATTTAATTTGTTAATTTTTGACAGTGAGAAAAGTTCAGTCTTCTATCATTTTCAGTGAAAATTTTGAATATTTGACTTTATAAATGTCGAAAATGGAACAAATTTCTCTATAAAATGGGGGTCATTTCGTCAATCGTTCTTCTTTTTCATCGAATTGTCAAAAGAGATACAGCTGCCGAAAAGGTCACAGTATTTCAGATTTGCAAGTTCTCAGTGATTAAAAAATAGTTCATTTTTCGTTTCAAAATAAACTTCATTTTTTTTTCTCAACATTAATAATTAATTTTCATTTTGTTTGTGTATAATAATTTTTCTGTTTTAATTCTTCTTTTCAATTTGCTTTAAATTTCTTTTTTTCTTTGCTTTAGTTGGTTATATTTTTTCTTAACGCATTCTACAAATTAGTTGTTTTTTTGTTTGATTTGATTTTTTCAACACTCGTATTTTACAACAAATTCCAAGGTAATTAGTCAGCTAGATAAATCATTGGAAAAGGTGATTGTCCGTAAGGTGTGGTGTGAACGCATGCTATTTTGAATGTTGATTACACTAAATAGGAGTCACAAAACAATTTGGATTTATCTAAGAATAAGACATTTGTTCATACAGAAAATAGTCAGTTTCGTTAATCTATACACAGTGTCAAAATCTGCCTTTTCTAAGGTCAGCTTCACACTACGTGTTAGTTTAATTCATAATTGACATTATAATCAAAATTTTCTCTTTCAGCAATAGTTTGTAGAATTTAATAATAAGGAAGATAAAGAATTAAAACATAAGTTTAATTATTTATTAGTAGTAAGAAATTTGAGCAGAAGTCATAATCAGTAATTTAGATATAAATTTGAATGAATTAAAGAATTGCAAGCTTAAATATTTTTCTGCCATTTTTACGAGGTATTTCTCAAACTTTTGAAATCCTAATGATTTTTTTACGATACTAACAATTTTTTTACAATCTTAATGACTTATTCCTCGAACGTTTGGCAACCTTAACGATTTATTGCCATTTATATCATTTATTTCTCAAACTTTTTTCAATCTTAACGATTTTGTACAATCTTAGCGATTTATTTTTCGAACTTTTGAAATCTTAACCACTTTTTTGCCATATTAGAATTTTTTTTACAATATCAATGATTTATTGCTCGAACCTTTTGCAACGTTACGATTTTTTTGCCATTTTTACGATTTATTTCTCAATCTTTTGAAATCCTAACGATTTTTTCTAATATTAACAATTTTTTCACAATCTTAATGAATTATTCCTCGAACGTTTTTCAAGTTTAACTATTTTTTTGCCATTTGTACGATCTATTTCTCAAAGTTTTTTCAGTCATAATGATTTTTTACAATACTAACGATTTTTTTACAATATTAACTATGTGTTTTTCGATCTTTTTTAAACTTAACGATTTTTTTACAACACTAACGATTTTTTTACCATCTTAGTGGTTTATTCCTCAAACGTTTGGCAACCTTAACGATTTTTAGCCATTTTTACGATTTATTTCTCAAACTAACGATTTTTCTACAATCTTATCAATTCATTTTTCTCACTTTTTGTAAATTTAGCACTTTTTTTTACAAAATTAACAATTTTTTCAATCTTAATGATTTATTCCTCGAACGTTTTGTAAACTTAACAATTTTTTTGCCATTTTTACGATTTATTTCTGAACTTTTTTCAGTCAAAATGATTTTTTACAATACTAACGATTTTTTACAATCTTAATTATCTATTGTGCGATCTTTTTTAAACTTAATGGTTTTTTACAATACTAAACTTTTTTTTACAATCTTCATGATTTATTGCTTGAACGTTTTATAATCCTAACGATTTACCTGCCATTTTTATGATTTATTTCTCAAACTTTTTTCAATCTGAACTATTTTTTTCCAAACTGACGATTTTTTTACAATATTAGCGATTAATTTTTCGAACTTTTGAAATCTAAACGATTTTTTTACAATATTAAAATTGTTTCTACAATTTTAGAGATTAATTTCTGGGACCTTTTGCAACCTTATCGATTTTTGTGCCATTTTTACGATTAATTTCTCAGTTTTGAAATCCCAACGATTTTATTACAATATTAGCAATTTTTTTACAATATTAACAATTTCTTTACATTCTTAATGATTTATACCTCGAAAGTTTTGCAACCTTAACGAATTTTTACAAACTAATAACTTTTTACAATCTTAACGATTAAATTTTCGAACTTTTTGTAAACTTAACGATTTCTCAATTTTTACGATTTATTTTTCGAACTTTTGAAATCATAACGTTTTTTTTTTACAAAATTAACAATTTTTTTACAATCTGAATGATTTATTCCTCGAACGTTTTGTAAATTTAACAATTTTTTTACCGTTTTTACGATTTATTTCTCAAACTTTTTTCTCAGTCATAATGATTTTTTACAATACTAACGATTTTTTTACTATCTTAACTATGTACTTCGCGATCTTTTTTAAACTTAAAGATTTTTTACAATACTAAAAATTTTTTTACAATCTTAATTATTTATTGCTCGAACGTTTTTTAACCCTAACGATTTACCTGCCATTTTTATGATTTATTTCTCAAACTTTTTTTCAATCTGAACTATTCATTTTTCTACAATATTAGCGATTTATTTATCGAACTTTTGAAATATTAACGATTTTTTTACAATATTAACAATTTTTTTACAATCTTAATGATTTATTTCTCGAACCTTTTGCAACCTTAACGATTTTTGTGCCATTTTTACAATTTATTTCTCAAACTTTTCAAATCCTAACGATTTTTTTACAATATTAACAATTGTTTAACATTCTTAATGATTTATACCTCGAAAGTTTTGCTACCTTAATGAATTTTTACAAATTAATAACTTTTTACAATCTTAACGATTAATTTTTCGAACTTTTTGTAAACTAAACGATTTTTTTGCAATTTTTACGATTTATTTTTCGAACTTTTGAAATCATAACGTTTTTTTTTTAAATTAACAATTTTTTTACAATCTTAATGATTTATTCCTCCACAGTTTTGTAAACTTAACAATTTTTTTTACCATTTTTACGATTTATTTCTCAAACTTTTTTCAGTCATAATGATTTTTTACAATACTAACGATTTTTTTACTATCTTAACTATGTATTTTGCGATCGTCTTTAAACTTAACGATTTTTTACTATACTAACAATTTTTTTACAATCTTAATGAACGTTTTTTAACCCTAACGATTTACCTGCACTTTTTATGATTTATTTCTCAAAAAATTTTCAATCTGACCTATTTTTTACAAACTAATGATTTTTTTACAATATTAGCGATTAATTTGTAGAACTTTTGAAATATTAACGATTTTTTTACAATATTAAAATTTCTTCTACAATTTTGGAAATTAATTTCTCGAACCAATTGCGGCCTTAACGATTTTGGTGCCATTTTTACGATTTATTTCTCAAACTTTTGAAATCCTAACGATTTTTTTACAATATTAACAATTTTTAACATTTGTTGATTTAGAGTGGATTGGAGCTTTTTCCAAACCACTTTAGTCTGCCTGCTATTACAACCTTACCACTTGTGGGGGGATAGTAATAGCTTCGTAGTAGCAAAATAGAAACGTCGAACTTCGTATGAAGGTCTTTATTTCCATTCTAACTAACATTTTATTAATTGCTATGATTTATATACAAATTTTTCCTGTCTAGAATTTAATTTAAATTTCATCTTTTTTCCCACAAAATATTTTCCCACAAAAATATTTTCTCACAAAATTGTGCTTACTCTTCAAAATTTAAGCTTCGCAAAATTTGCCCATGCATATGAAGGATTCATGTTACATAAAAAATATGTGATAAGAAGAAAATATTTTTCGTGGGAATGAAAATTTATCTATACATGAATTTTATAATAGAGATAATGTGCGCTTGAGAATGAATTTCTGTATTTCTTTAATTGCAATTTTCTTTTTTGCTGCGGGCCTTGACATCCTCCCGGGGTTGAGCATTTTGCTCAATAATGTTAAACATCTTGTTGAATTTCGAAGGAGAAATCTTCTTCCTTGGAAGTGGACATTCTCGTTGGTTTTATGGCATTTATCGCACCCCTTGAATTCGATCTTAGTCGACTCCAGATAAGATATGCTGCAATCATCACTATGACTGCTAATGATGAATATCCTATAGTGAATTGGTGGACATCGTGAGGTTGTATTTTCACCGGGAGATGTTGATGTGCCTTTACGTCTTGTACTGCCCTTTGTAGGTCAATAATATCGTGTAGTTGTTGATGATGTAATTTTAATTGATGTTCGTCAGGAGGGTGTGTGAACTTCTTTATGTCGATGGATAATGGATGATCAGTTAAGTTCATTGATGGCATAAAAGAAGATCTGACCTGTGTTGGATAGATGTTATGAGAGCTAATTGTCATCAACTCTTGTTTAATTAGACAGTTATCGTTGAATTTAAGCAATCCTGAGCTCTGGAGTGTTTTTTGAACCGTCCTTATTCCGCATACGATGTTGATCCTCGTTTCCCTTTTGACGGCATATATCCAGTAGTTTGGATTAAACAGTTGTATCCACTTCTGAGTGTCATTTATCTGTACAATCTCACAAGTTGATAGGTCTTCTTGATTGTTAATTAGATTAAGTTCACATTGACACATATTGGCTTCCTTGTTGTAAATTGGTCGGACTTGGTTGCATAGATGGATGCTTTTTCCAACCGAATTGCACCTTGTTACCTCAATATCTGTTATTGGGTAATATTGATCACGATGAAGGCTTACCAATAGGAAATTGGTTGGGGGTTTTATTGCCAAGAAGGTGTTATTTCTCAGTACTGGCACTGGTAGCAACCTGAACATTTCAAATTCTTCTCGAGTGAATAGTGGAAGTTTAATGTTGAAAACTATATGTCGCGGTGTTACTTCTCCGTGAACAGTCATTAAGCTGTATAATTGATGCAAGTCTGGGTGATCATTCGATCCTGGCAGTCGCAACGTTGAGGGTAGGTGATTTTTGATATTGCTCAATTCATTCTTTAATTGCCTTGGTGTAAGAAGCATTGGATTGCTTCTACCATTCCGGGTGTCGGTAATTACTTCTATTAGTGCCTCTTGTATGTGTTGATAGTTGGACATAATCAGTGAGGTATACATGGATAAAGTTGCGGTTAGCTGAGCTCTCCTCTGTTTTTCTATCACCGACTTCGCTTCATGTACTTCATTAGTGAGTTGCTTTAGAGACCTTTCAAAGCCTTCGAATTGGCTATTAATTTGTTCCTGACTCTTTTTCATAATGTTGGTAGTTGATTCTATTAAGGAGGTTTGATTTTTCAGCAGTTGTAAAAGATAATGTTCGTTTGTTTTTATATTATCTATTATTTCTGGTGCTTGGTTGGCATAATTTTGGTCTAGAATACCAAATAATTTATTTGCAATGTTGCCTATTATGTCTAAGGGTGATCTCCTTGTTCTGGTTGCGGTGTATTCATTTTGATTCAACAGAAGCTCATTGTTGTCCTTTATTCCATTCATATGATAGTAGAACTGCTCTAATATTGCCTTACAATACTCTCCATCTTCTGTGAGGTTACACAGGTGGCTAAATCGTTTTATTCCCCTTTCAAAACTTTTGAATTCCTTCCAGTAGTTTTCCAAATCATAAAATACAAGTAGGTTCCATTCACTCGCCACAAGATTGGTGATACCCAGATTCTCAAAATATAATCCTGGTTGATGATCAAAGCGGGTGATTTCTACTGGCTCAAGAGTTCTACTAAAAACTGGTAGTATCAGGGATGTTAGTAGAACTAAGCTTAGTACAGATTTTGAGATACGTGGTTCCCTTTGTTTCTTTTTTACTGGTTGTTCTGTGCCTATGTCTTCTTCATTATTCGTACTCTGCATGGAAGTGGTATGATTACTTGAAGACCTTTTAAGCCAATTTGAATTTATGGGTAGAAACCGACCTTTATATGGATGTTTTGTTGTTATTTTCGTGATGGGCCGTTGCATAGCCACAAGATTTATATTAGCTTGGTTTTTGTCTTCTTCCCTTTCATCTTCTGTAATTGGCAAAGGACAAAGTGCGTGAATAGGTCTACGAAAAACTCCAGATGCTGTCCTTGCGTCTGCCACACGCACTAAACCATCGGCACCTTTGATGGCTTCAGTAATTCGTCCTAATTGCCATTTAAGCGGAGGGAGGTTATCGTCCTTTATAACTACCATGGTACCTGGCTGTATGTTTTGTGATCGTAATTTCCACTTATATCGTTGTTGTAATTCACTCAAGTATTCTTTTGACCACCGCTTCCAAAATTCAGTCCTTATATAGCTGACTAGTTTCCATCGTTCCAGTAAGTTCGTTTTCACTGGGTTAGCAGTTGGATCTATTAACGATGTAAGTGGTTCCCCAATTACAAAGTGTCCTGGAGTTAGAGCAGTCAAATCATTAGGGTCTGACGACAACGGCGTAAGTGGTCTGGAATTTAATACCGCTTCTATTTCTATCATTACTTTTCCAAGTTCTTCGTATGTGAGTGATGCTGAGCTTACTGTTCTCTGCAGCAGATGTTTTGCAGATTTTACGGCTGCTTCCCATAATCCCCCAAATTGGGGAGCTCGTGCTGGAATGAAGTGAAAGTCAATTGTTTTAGTGGTACTAAAATTGACAATTTCCTCCCTTGATTGCTGAGACTCGAATATTTGTTGCAGCTCTTCCAGTTGATTTCGAGCACCAACGAAATTGGTTGCATTATCACAATATATGTTTCTACACATTCCCCGTCTTCCGATGAACCGTTTTAATGCGCCGATGAAACCATTGGTGGTTAAATCGGATATGACTTCAAGGTGTATTCCTTTAGTTGCGAAGCAGCAAAATACCGCTACATAGGATTTTTGTGGACGCTTTCCTCTAATTTTGTAATGGGTCCAAATTGGTCCGCAAAAGTCTACGCCTGCATTAACAAATGGTCTCGCAGGTTGAACTCTGGTTGAGGGTAGGCTACCCATTATTTGAGACAGTGGACGAGGTTTAGCCCTAGCACACCTAACACAATGGTGGACTATGGATCGCGTAAGAAATTTTCCTCTAAGTGGCCAGTAGTGCTGTCGAGCGATGGCAAGAAGTGTTTGTGGACCACAATGAAGTTGTTGGATGTGTAAATGATTCAGCAGAAGTTTCGTGAATGGATGTGAAGCAGATAACAATATTGGGTGTTTGGCGTCAAATGACAAATTTGAGGCTTCCAATCTACCTCCAACTCGCATAATATCCTTTGTGTCAAGGAAAGGAGTAAGATTAGTCAATTTGTTCGTATTACTGAGGAATCCATCCCTTTTTAGTTGTGCCAGTTCATCCTTAAAATCTAATTGTATGGTCTTAATGATACCCTCCTTTGCTGCTTCTAGTTCCGTAACACTGAGAGCCATGCCACTTATTCTTTCGGGCTTCCTCTTCCTGATGTTGTTTATAAAACGTAGTATATAGGCAGTGATGCGCTGAAGACAAGGGAAAGAATTTCTTTGGTTTATTCCCAAGAGTAGCGGTGTGTGATCCTTTACTGAGAGCAGTGTAATTCGGCACGTCCTTTTCTCCACATCATCTTCGGAAATAGGACTATGGGCAGTGCTTGGTGAAAACTTAAATGTTGGTTCTCTTAGAAATCGTGGACTGTTGAACCATATTTCAGAATTTAAGAGTTGGGTTGGACCTGCTCCTCTTGATACTAAATCAGCAGGGTTTTCCTTAGTACCGACATGTTTCCATCTTTTTATGTCGCTTAATTCTTGAATGCATGCTACTCGATTTGCCACAAAGGTTTTAAATGTTGATGACTCGGACTGCAACCATGAAAGTACAATTGTTGAATCAGTCCAGTAATATGTGTGTGCGCAATTTGTCTCCATACCTTTATGAAGACGATCAGTTAGCTCTGCTAAAAGTTTGGCGGCACAGAGCTCGAGACGTGGTAACGTTGTTGATTTGGTGGGTGCTACTCTCGATTTTGAGCACATCAATTGAACAGTTATGTTTCCATGATGATCTATTGTCCGTACATATACTACTGCTCCATAGGCCTTTTCTGAAGCGTCCGCAAATCCATGCATTTCCCTTGTTTTTACCTTGGATTTGGAGCACACATACCTAGGAACTGTCACATTGTTAAGTTCCTTTAACTGATCACGAAACCTTACCCATTTAGTATGAAGTTCCAAGGGAAGTGCAGCATCCCAATCTAATTTTAAAAGCCATAATTTCTGAAGAATTTTTTTTGCTTGAACGATTACTGGATTAACGATGCCGAGTGGATCGAATATATGGGCTATATCTGATAAGACGGTACGTTTCGTAACTTTAGTTCTTTCTGACCAGTTTGTTGTGATTGCGAAGACGTCAGATTGCGGCCACCATGTTATTCCCAATGTCTTGATATGACCTTCCTTTTCATCATCCAGGTCTAGTTTTAGTTCAATGTCATTTTTTGGAACATGTTTAAGCAGCTCTGGATTATTGCTGCACCACTTTCTCAAGCGGAATCCTCCCAATTTAAGAAGCTCTGTCAGTTGTTTTTGCATGTTTAAAGCCTCCATCATGCTGTCACTTCCTGTCATGACGTCATCTACATAAAAATCCTTTAATGCTGCCTTGGCTCCGAAAGGGTATTCTTTGTTATTATCCTCTGCCAATGACCGTAGGCACTTTATTGCTAAATATGGAGCAGAGGTAGTGCCATATGTTATTGTTTTCAGTCGATAATGTTTAAGTTGCTGTTCTGGATTTTCTCGCCATATTATCAATTGCAGATTTTGATCAGTATCGTTCACCCTGATTTGTCTGTACATCTTCTCGATGTCAGCAGTGAAGACATATTTATGAAGACGGAAGCGTATAAGGATAGTGAAGAGGTCATCTTGAATTGTGGGACCATTGTACAACACATCGTTAAGAGATTTGTTTGTTGAAGTTTTGGCAGAGGCGTCGAACACTACCCGCAGCTTAGTCGTGCTACTGTCTGGTTTATGCACGCAGTGATGTGGAATAAAGTAATGAGGAGTAGAAATAGATCTTGGGTCTATTTTTTCCATATGCTTCAGTTCCTCATATTCCCGCATGAATGCTACATATTGATCTCTAAGCTCTGGATTCTTCATTAATTTTCTTTCGATAGAGAAAAATCGTTTCAGTGCTAAGTCCTTTGATAGGCCCAACGGAGATGGATCTTGTCTAAACGGAAATTTCACAATGAATCTTCCCCCCTTGTCTCGGAGAGTTGTTTCCTTAAAATGTTGCTCACAGTACCGTTCCGCAGCTGTCATTGGTTGTTTGACTGATTCGGCTTCCTCTAGTGCCCAAAATGGTTCGATCCGATTATCTATACTAGCATTGCTGATTCCACAAAATGTTTCAGGGTGTGAGTAATTTGAAACCTTACCCATGATTAACCATCCAAGTACAGAATTCTGTAGAGTTGGAAGGGAATCGTTAAACTTAATTTGTCCAACTGCCATAAGAGAGGCGTATATTTCTGCACCAATTAACATGTCCATTTTCTGTGGGATGTTAAACTGTGGGTCAGCAAGTTGAATGTTGGACGGAATAGGCCAATTCTCAATGTCGATATATTTATGTGGTTGATTGTTTGCAATAGATGGCAACACAAATGCCTCTAAGTGTACCTTATAGCCACTGGTACATGAATTGAGGGTTATATTTACCCTTCTTTCAGCTCGATGTTTGGTGTTTCCAATTCCAGTTATGTTCAGCTCCTCAATTACGTGATTAAGACCCAGCCTTCGCCACAGCCTGTCAGAAATGAAATTGGACTGTGATCCAGAGTCCAAAATGGCGCGACATTTAGTTGCTTGCCCATATTTGTCCAGTACGTAAACTATTGCAGTTGCTAGAAATACGTATTTATTACTCTTCTTAAGAGGCGGAGATGGTATGGTTGCTGCCAGACTTATTGGGTGGCCTTCAATTATTGTCTGATTACCGGGCCCTTGCGATGGATTTTGAATTTTTTGCTCGGGTTTTGTTGCTGGCCTTGGTTCATCGAAATGTACTAACGTATTATGCCTTTTTGAGCATTTTGAGCAACTTCTTGAGGTACATTCAGATGCAGCGTGACCAGATCTTAGACAGTTCACTCAGAGCTTATTTTTCTTTAAGAAGCTCATTCGGTTTTTTGGTGAATATTGCAAAAATCTTTCACATGCAAACAGTGGATGATCCTTCTTACATGAAATGCAGCTCAGAGTTGAAGCACAAACTAGAGAAGAGAGCCTCGAGAGCTGCCGCCTTTGACCTCCTTTGATCTTGTCTTCTAAGCGTCCCTTGTTGCCCAGGGCTTCCAATGATTGAAAGCGAAGTTCCAGAAAGTTTAGAAATGACGAGATGGACTGAAGTTCCTTGGGGGTTTCGAGGCTTTGTTCGTATAGCCCGTGCGTAATTCGGTCTAATTTTTTGAGAGTTAAATGTAGTAGGATGGCATCCCACGCTGTTGTTTCTGTTCCCACATTCTGAAGGCCCAATATGCATTCCTTGGTTACATCATGCAGAGATTTGACTGCTGATGCTGATTCCGTATGGATTGTTGGTTGAGCAAGTAATTTGTTCAGTAAAGCCGTTACTAGCAGTCGTTTGTTGTTGTAACGGTTTTGTAAAATCTCCCATGCTGAAATATAATTTTCTTCGGAGACTGGTAGATGGCATATTAGTGCTTTAGCTTCACCACTCAAATTTACGATGAGATAAAACATCTTTTGGGCGTTACTTAAAGGTTGATTATGAATCATTTGAGTATAAAGGTCGAAAAATTGCTTCCATTTTAAATAATTACCATCGAACGTTGGTATAACAA
Organism: Dioctria rufipes; assembly: GCA_963924295.1. NCBI lineage: Eukaryota > Metazoa > Arthropoda > Insecta > Diptera > Asilidae > Dioctria > Dioctria rufipes. Next base: position 63,866 of record CAWUPM010000551.1, read on the forward strand.
TTTTTGGTAATTTCATCTGTGGACTATGGTTGGTAGTGGTTTGACAAAATTGTTCTAGGTTCTGAGTTAATTCAACTAGGACTTCATGAACCCATTTCTCTGTTTCTATAAAAAACTCTAATTGGTAGCCACCAGGGCTTGACCTGTCTGTGAGTGCCCAAATTGTCTGGTTGGTTTGTGATATGTCTAACCAATAGTTATCTATGCTTTTAATCTTGAGCTCGTAATATGGTCTGGGATGGGCTTCTTGTTTTGTGGATTGGATATTCTGCAGAAGACTAGTAAGAGCTTTGATGAGAACCTTCTGCTTTCTTATCAACCCTTGAAGTTGTTCAACGATATCTTCCTCATATTCATTGAATGAGAACTCTTCGGCTTCCTCCTCAGTGGCACCTGGTTGATCGTCCTTTGTTGATTCCGCTGCAGTTGACTTCTCCCCTCTAGTTGTAAGGATGGTTAATGCCTTTATCTTCTCTTTAGTTTTCATGACACCACCCTGTACCTTCTTAAAGAAGTTGCTTGTGAAGTACGCATTGTTCGGGTCCGTATCTGCTAATTGTTGTAAACGTTCATCATTATTCACAAACTTGGTCCATTCGGCCTCCAGAGTATCAAGCCTTGTTTTCAGGTATTCTGGTGTCTTTCTGTCGATTGAGTCCTTGTTATAATTAGAAATGAATTGCTCGATTGTCTTCCCAATCTTCTGCTGTTCGGCAATGAGGTCCTCCATGGTTGAAGTGGCTATTTGTGGAGTCACTGGCTTCCTTCCTTCCTTCTTTGGGCCAAAGAGCTCTGATCCCTTGGGGCTGGTTCCTCTTCTGGAATCACTGGCTTCCTTCCTTCCTTCTTTGGGCCAAAGCCGTTCTATGGTAGCTCTGATCCCTTGGGGCTGGTTCCTCTTCTGGAATCACTGGCTTCCTTCCTTCCTTCTTTGGGCCAAAGCCGTTGTATGGTAGCTCTGATCCCTTGGGGCTGGTTCCTCTTCTGGAATCACTGGCTTCCTTCCTTCCTTCTTTGGGCCAAAGCCGTTGTATGGTAGCTCTGATCCTTTGGGGCTGGTACCTCTTCTGGAATCACTGGCTTCCTTCCTTCCTTCTTTGGGCCAAAGCCGTTGTATGGTAGCTCTGATCCTTTGGGGCTGGTTCCTCTTCTGGAATCACTGGCTTCCTTCCTTCCTTCTTTGGGCCAAGCCGTTGTGTGGTAGCTCTGATCCCTTGATCACGTCGGGGTCACCAAATGTTGATTTAGAGTGGATTGGAGGTTTTTCCAAACCACTTTAGTCTGCCTGCTATTACAACCTTACCACTTGTGGGGCGATAGTAATAGCTTCGTAGTAGCAAAATAAAAACGTCGAACTTCGTATGAAGGTGTTTATTTCCTTTCTAACTAACATTTTATTAATTGCTATGATTTATATACAAATTTTTCCTGTCTAGAATTTAATTTAAATTTCATATTTTTCCCACAAAATATGTTCCCACAAAAATATTTTCTCACAAAATTATGCTTACTCTTCAAAATTTAAGCTTCGCAAAATTTGCCCATGCATATGAAGGATTCATGTTACATAAAAAAATATGTGATAAGAAGAAAATATTTTTCGTGGGAATGAAAATTTATCTATACATGAATTTTATATTAGAGATAATGTGCGCTTGAGAATGAATTCTTGAATTGCACTTTTCTTTTTTGCTGCGGGCCTTGACACATCCCTTGCCGCTTATCGTACATATGGGTTTTCTCCCGCATTTTTTCGACCAGCTCCTCCTCAAACCCCATTATTTTAACACTAATTAAATAAATTTATTTTATTTTATTGTCTAATTACTTAATTATTTGCTATTATCTGCTAATTTGGAGCAAAAATAAACAATTATTGTGCGAAAACATTCACAGCTTCACGAAATTGCAAACAACTGCGAACTGTCAGACAGAAATGTCAATCAAGTTGCCGCGACAATTTAGAGATTTTCCCAAATTTTAAGCGCGCAACTTGTCGCGTCGTCCTCATTGTGTTAAGAAATATGGGACTCCATATATTCGAATCTTTGACAGCAACCAATTTTCGGCGACTTTGTTGTGTCGTCGTCACTGTGTTTTGGCCTTTATTAATAACAACTTTATCGCGTTAAGTCTGACATCAGAATGAATTTTCTCATATTTTATTAATTTTCATTGTCAATAAGCGCCTACCTAACTACAACTTTCCACGCTTAGCAAAGTACTAATAGCCGACAATATAGAAAAAAAATTG
>CAWUPM010000552.1:0-78175 GCA_963924295.1 Dioctria rufipes
AAATTCACTATAGAAAAGGCAATCCACGGCGTATTTAAAATTTGCGACAGTAAAAAATTATTTTTTGAAAAATTTACAATAGAAAAGGCAATCCTCTGCGTATTTAAAATTTGCGACAGTAAAAAATTATTTTTTGAAAAATTTACTATAGAAAAGGCAATCCTCGGCATATTTAAAATTTGCGAGAGCAAAAAATAATTTTTTGAAAGATTCACTATAGAAAATTAAATCCTCGGTATATTTAAAATTTGCTACAGTAAAAAATTATTTTGTGACTAATTCACTATAGAAAAGGCAATCCCCGGCGTATTTTAAATTTGCGACAGTAAAAAATATTATTTTGACAAATTCACTATAGAAAAGGCAATCCTCGGCGTATTTAAAATTTGCGACAGTAAAAAATTATTTTTTGAAAAATTTGCTATAGAAAAGGCAATCCTCGGCGTATTCAAAATTTGCGACAATAAAAAATTATTTTTTGAAAAATTTACTATAGAAAAGGCAATCCTCGGCGTATTTAAAATTTGCGAGAGCAAAAAATAATTTTTTGAAAGATTCACTATAGAAAATTAAATCCTCGGTATATTTAAAATTTGCTACAGTTAAAAATTATTTTTTGACAAATTCACTATAGAAAAGGCAATCCTCGGCGTATTTAAAATTTGCGACAGTAAAAAATATTATTTTGAAAAATTCACTATAGAAAAGGCAATCCTCGGCGTATTTAAAATTTGCGACAGTTAAAAATTATTTTTTGAAAAATTTACTATAGAAAAGGCAATCCTCTGCGTATTTAAAATTTGCGACAGTAAAAAATTATTTGTTGACAAATTCACTATAGAAAAGGCAATCCTCGGCGTATTTAAAACTTGCGACAGTAACAAATATTATTTTGACCAATTCACTATAGAAAAGGCAATCCTCGGCGTATTTAAAATTTGCGACAGTAAAAAATTATTTTTTGAAAAATGTACTATAAAAGGGCAATACTCGGCGTGTTTAAAATTTTCGACAGGAAAAAATTATTTTTTGACAAATTCGCTATAGAAAAGGCAATACTAGGCGTATTTAAAATTTGCGACCGTAACAAATAATTTCTTGAAAAATTTATTATAGAAAAGGCAATCCTCGGCGTATTTAAAATTTGCGACAGTAAAAATTATTTTTTGAAAAATTTACTATAGAAAAGGCAATCCTCGGCGTATTTAAAATTTGCGACAGCAAAAAATAATTTCTTGAAAAATTAACTATAGAAAAGGCATTCATCGGTATATTTAAAATTTGCCACTGTAAAAATTTATTTTTTGACAAATTCACTATATAAAAGGCAATCCTCGGCGTATTAAAAATTTGCGACAGTAAAAAATATTATTTTGACAAATTTACTATAGAAAAGGCAATCCTCCGCGTATTTAAAATTTGCGACAGAAAAAAAATTTTTTTTTGAAAAATTTACTATAGAAAGGCCAATCCTCGGCGTAGTTAAAATTTCCGACAGCAAAAAATAATTTTTTGAAAAATTCACTATAGAAAATTAAATCCTCGGTATATTTAAAATTTGCGACAGTAAAAAACTATTTTTTGACAAATTCACTATAGAAAAGGCAATACTCGCCGTGTTTAAAATTTTCGACAGAAAAAAATTATTTTTTGACAAATTCACTATAGAAAAAGCAATCCTCGGCTTATTTAAAATTTGCCAGAGCAAAAAATATTTTTTTTAAAAATTTTCTTTAGAAAAGGTAATCCTCGGCGTATTTAAAATTTGAGACAGTAAAAAATATTATTTTGACCAATTCACTATAGAAAAGGCAATCCTCGGCGTATTTAAAATTTTCGACAGTAAAAAATAATTTTTTGAAAAATTCACTATAGAAAAGGCAATCCTCTGTATATTTAAAATTTGTGACAGTAAAATATTTTTTTTTTGAAAAATTTACTATAGAAAGGGCAATCCTCGGCGTATTTAAAATTTGCGACAGTAAAAAATAATTTTTTGAAAAATTTACTATAGAAAAGGCAATCTTCGGTATATTTAAAATTTGCCACAGTAAAAATTTATTCTTTGACAAATTCACTATAGAAAAGGCAATCCTCTGCGTATTTAAAATTTGCGACCGTAAAGAATAATATTTTGACAAATTCACTATAGAAAAGGCAACCCTCTTCGTATTTAAAATTTGCGACAATAAAAAATTATTTTTTGAAAAATTTACTATAGAAAAGGCAATCCTCTGCGTATTTAAAATTTGCGACCGTAAAAAATAATATTTTGACAAATTCACTATAGAAAAGGCAATCCTCGGCGTATTTAAAATTTGCGACAGCAAAAAATAATTTTTTGAAAAATTCACTATAGAAAATTCAATCCTCGGTATATTTAAAATTTGCTATAGTAAAAAATTATTTTTTGACAAATTCACTATAGAAAAGGCAATCCTCGGCGTATTTAAAATTTGCGACAGTAAAAAATTATTTTTTGACAAATTCACTATAGAAAAAGCAATCCTCGGCGTATTCAAAATTTGCGACAGTAAAAAATATTATTTTGACAAATTCACTAAAGAAAAGGCAATCCTCGGCGTATTTAAAATTTGCGACAGTAAAAAATTATTTTTTGACAAATTCACTATAGAAAAGGCAATCCTCGGCATATTAAAAATTTGCGACAATAAAAAATATTATTTTGACAAATTTACTATAGAAAAGGCAATCCTCCGCGTATTTAAAATTTGCGACTGATAAAAATTATTTTTTTGAAAAATTTACTATAGCAAAAGCAATCCTCGGCGTAGTTAAAATTTGCGACAGTAAAAAATTATTTTTTGAAAAATTTACTATAGAAAAGGCAATCCTCGGCGTATTTAAAATTTGCGAGAGCAAAAAATATTTTTTTGAAAAATTCACTATAGAAAAGGCAATCCTCAGTATATTTAAAATTTGTGACAGTAAAATATTTTTTTTTTGAAAAATTTACTATAGAAAGGGCAATCCTCGGCGTATTTAAAATTTGCGACAGTAAAAAATAATTTTTTGAAAAATTTACTATAGAAAAGGCAATCGTCGGTATATTTAAAATTTGCCACAGTAAAAATTTATTCTTTGACAAATTCACTATAGAAAAGGCAATCCTCTGCGTATTTAAAATTTGCGACCGTAAAAAATAATATTTTGACAAATTCACTATAGAAAAGGCAATCCTCGGCGTATTTAAAATTTGCGACAGCAAAAAATAATTTTTTGAAAAATTCACTATAGAAAATTCAATCCTCGGTATATTTAAAATTTGCTATAGTAAAAAATTATTTTTTGACAAATTCACTATAGAAAAGGCAATCCTCGGCGTATTTAAAATTTGCGACAGTAAAAAATTATTTTTTGACAAATTCACTATAGAAAAGGCAATCCTCGGCGTATTCAAAATTTGCGACAGTAAAAAATATTATTTTGACAAATTCACTAACGAAAAGGCAATACTCGGCGTATTTAAAATTTGCGACAGTAAAAAATTATTTTTTAACAAATTCACTATAGAAAAGGCAATCCTCGGCATATTAAAAATTTGCGACAGTAAAAAATATTATTTTGACAAATTTACTATAGAAAAGGCAATCCTCCGCGTATTTAAAATTTGCGACTGATAAAAATTATTTTTTTGAAAAATTTACTATAGCAAAAGCAATCCTCGGCGTAGTTAAAATTTGCGACAGTAAAAAATTATTTTTTGAAAAATTTACTATAGAAAAGGCAATCCTCGGCGTATTTAAAATTTGCGAGAGCAAAAAATATTTTTTTGAAAAATTCACTATAGAAAATTAAATCCTCGGTATATTTAAAATTTGCTACAGTAAAAAATTATTTTTTGACAAGTTCACTATAGAAAAGGCAATCCTCGGCGTATTTAAAATTTGCGACAGTAAAAAATATTATTTTGACAAATTCACTATAGAAAAGGCAATCCTCGGCGTATTTAAAATTTGCGACATTAAAAAATTATTTTTTGAAAAATTTGCTATAGAAAAGGCAATCCTCGGCGTATTTAAAATTTGCGACAATAAAAAATTAGTTTTTGAAATATTTACTATAGAAAAGGCAATCCTCGGCGTATTTAAAATTTGCGACAGCAAAAAATAATTTTTTGAAAAATTCACTATAGAAAATTAAATCCTCGGTATATTTAAAATTTGCTACATTAAAAAATTATTTTTTGACAAATTCACTATAGTAAAGGCAATCCTCGGCGTATTCAAAATTTGCGACAGTAAAAAATTATTTTTTGACAAATTCACTATAGAAAAGGCAATCCTCGGCGTATTCAAAATTTGCGACAGTAAAAAATATCATTTTGACAAATTCACTAAAGAAAAGGCAATCCTCGGCGTATTTAAAATTTGCGACAGTAAAAAATTATTTTTTGATAAATTTACTATAGAAAAGGCAATACTCGGGCGAGTTTAAAATTTTCGACTGTAAAAAATTATTTTTTGACAAATTCACTATAGAAAATGCAATCCTCGGCGTATTTAAAATTTGCGACAGCAAAAAATAATTTTTTGAAAAATTCACTATAGAAAAGGCAATCATCGGTATATTTAAAATTTGCCACTGTAAAAATTTATTTTTTGACAAATTCACTATAGAAAAGGCAATCCTCGGCGTATTAAAAATTTGCGACAGTAAAAAATATTATTTTTACAAATTTACTATAGAAAAGGCAATCCTCCGCGTATTTAAAATTTGCGACAGATAAAAATTATTTTTTTGAAAAATTTACTATAGCAAAGGCAATCCTCGGCGTAGTTAAAATTTGAGACAGTAAATTTTTCAAAAAATAATTTTTTACTGTAGCAAATTTTAAATACACCGAGGATTTAATTCTCTAAAGTGAATTTTTCAAAAAATAATTTTTTGCTGTCGCAAATTTTAAATACGCCGAGGATTGCCTTTTCTACAGTAAATATTTTAAAAAATAATTTTTTATTGTCGCAAATTTTAAATACGCCGAGGATTGCCTTTTGTATAGCTAATTTTAAAAAAAAATATTTTTTGCTCTCGCAAATTTTAAATAAGCCGAGGATTGCTTTTTCTATAGTGAATTTGTCAAAAAATAATTTTTTTCTGTCGAAAATTTTAAACACGGCGAGTATTGCCTTTTCTATAGTGAATTTATCAAAAAATAGTTTTTTACTGTCGCAAATTTTAAATATACCGAGGATTTAATTTTCTATAGTGAATTGTTCAAAAAATTATTTTTTGCTGTCGGAAATTTTAACTACGCCGAGGATTGGCCTTTCTATAGTAAATTTTTCAAAAAAAATTTTTTTTCTGTCGCAAATTTTAAATACGCGGAGGATTGCCTTTTCTATAGTAAATTTGTCAAAATAATATTTTTTACTGTCGCAAATTTTTAATACGCCGAGGATTGCCTTTTCTATAGTGAATTTGTCAAAAAATAAATTTTTACAGTGGCAAATTTTAAATATACCGATGATTGCCTTTTCTATAGTGAATTTTTCAAAAAATTATTTTTTGCTGTCGCAAATTTTAAATACGCCGAGGATTGCCTTTTCTATAGTAAATTTTTCAAAAAATAATTTTTACTGTAGCAAATTTTAAATACGCCGAGGATTGCCTTTTCTATAATAAATTTTTCAAGAAATTATTTTTTACGGTCGCAAATTTTAAATACGCCTAGTATTGCCTTTTCTATAGCGAATTTGTCAAAAAATAATTTTTTCCTGTCGAAAATTTTAAACACGCCGAGTATTGCCCTTTTATAGTACATTTTTTAAAAAATAATTTTTTACTGTCGCAAATTTTAAATACGCCGAGGATTGCCTTTTCTATAGTGAATTGGTCAAAATAATATTTGTTACTGTCGCAAGTTTTAAATACGCCGAGGATTGCCTTTTCTATAGTGAATTTGTCAACAAATAATTTTTTACTGTCGCAAATTTTAAATACGCAGAGGATTGCCTTTTCTATAGTAAATTTTTCAAAAAATAATTTTTAACTGTCGCAAATTTTAAATACGCCGAGGATTGCCTTTTCTATAGTGAATTTTTCAAAATAATAATTTTTACTGTCGCAAATTTTAAATACGCCGAGGATTGCTTTTTCTATAGTGAATTTGTCAAAAAATAATTTTTAACTGTAGCAAATTTTAAATATACCGAGGATTTAATTTTCTATAGTGAATCTTTCAAAAAATTATTTTTTGCTCTCGCAAATTTTAAATACGCCGAGGATTGCCTTTTCTATAGTAAATTTTTCAAAAAATAATTTTTTATTGTCGCAAATTTTGAATACGCCGAGGATTGCCTTTTCTATAGCAAATTTTTCAAAAAATAATTTTTTACTGTCGCAAATTTTAAATACGCCGAGGATTGCCTTTTCTATAGTGAATTTGTCAAAATAATATTTTTTACTGTCGCAAATTTAAAATACGCCGAGGATTGCCTTTTCTATAGTGAATTAGTCACAAAATAATTTTTTACTGTAGCAAATTTTAAATATACCGAGGATTTAATTTTCTATAGTGAATCTTTCAAAAAATTATTTTTTGCTCTCGCAAATTTTAAATACGCCGAGGATTGCCTTTTCTATAGTAAATTTTTCAAAAAATAATTTTTTATTGTCGCAAATTTTGAATACGCCGAGGATTGCCTTTTCTATAGCAAATTTTTCAAAAAATAATTTTTTAATGTCGCAAATTTTAAATACGCAGAGGATTGCCTTTTCTATAGTAAATTTTTCAAAAAATAGTTTTTTACTGTCGCAAATTTTAAATACGCCGAGAGTTGCCTTTTCTATAGTGAATTTGTCAAAATATTATTTTTTACGGTCGCAAATTTTAAATACGCCGAGGATTGCCTTTTCTATAGTGAATTTGTCAAAAAATAAATTTTTACTGTGGCAAATTTTAAATATACCGAGGATTGCCTTTTTTATAGTAAATTTTTAAAAAAATTATTTTTTACTGTCACAAATTTTAAATACGCCGAGGATTACCTTTTCTATGGTGAATTTGTCAAAAAATAATTTTTTACAATCGCATATTTTTAATACGCCGGGGGTTGCCTTTTCTATAGTGAATTTGTCAAAAAATAATTTTTTACTGTCGCAAATTTTAAATACGCCGAGGATTGCCTTTTATATAGTGAATTTGGCAAAAAATAATTTTTACTGTCGCAAATTTTAAATATACCGAGGATTGCCTTTTCTATAGTGAATTTTTCAAAAAATGATTTTTTACTGTCGCAAATTTTAAATACGCCTAGGGTTGCCCTTTCTATAGTGAATTTGTCAAAAAATAATTTTTTATTGTCGCAAATTTTAAATACGCCGAGGATTGCCTTTTCTATAGTAAATTTTTCAAAAAAAAAAAATTTTACTGTCACAAATTTTAAATATACAGAGGATTGCCTTTTCTATAGTGAATTTTTAAAAAAATTATTTTTTACTATCGAAAATTTTAAATACGCTGAGGATTGCCTTTTCTATAGTAAATTTTTCAAAAAATAATTTTTTACTGTCTCAAATTTTAACTACGCCGAGGATTGCCTTTGCTATAGTAAATTTTTCAAAAAAATAATTTTTTTCTGTCGCAAATTTTTAATACGCCGAGGATTGCCTTTTCTATAGTATATTTTTCAAAAAATAATTTTTTACTGTCGAAAATTTTCAGTACACCGGGGATTGCCATTTCTTTAGTGAATTTGTCAAAAAATAAATTTTTACAGTGGCAAATTTTACATATACCGATGATTGCCTTTTCTGTAGTGAATTTTTCAAAAAATTATTTTTTGCTGTCGCAAATTTTAAATACGCCGAGGATTGCCTTTTCTATAGTAAATATTTCAAAAAATAATTTTTACTGTCGCAAATTTTAAATACGCCTAGGATTGCCTTTTCTATAGTAAATTTTTCAAGAAATTATTTCTTACGGTCGCAAATTTTAAATACGCCGAGGTTTGCCTTTTCTATAGTGAATTTGTCAAAAAATAATTTTTTACTGTAGCAAATTTTAAATATACCTAGGATTTAATTTTCCATAGTGAATTTTTCAAAAAATTATTTTTTGATCTCGCAAATTTTAAATACGCCGAGGATTGCCTTTTCTATAGTAAATTTTTCAAAAAATAATTTTTTACTGTCGCAAATTTTAAATACGCCGAGGATTGCTTTTCTTTAGTGAATTTGTCAAAATAATATTTTTTACTGTCGCAAATTTTGAATACGCCGAGGATTGCCTTTTCTATAGTGAATTTGTCAAAAAATAATTTTTTACTGTCGCAAATTTTAAATATACCGAGGATTTAATTTTCTATAGTGAATTTTTCAAAAAATTATTTTTTGCTGTCGCAAATTTTAAATACGCCGAGGATTGCCTTTTGTATAGTAAATATTTCAAAAAATAATTTTTTATTGTCGCAAATTTTAAATACGCCGAGGATTGCCTTTTCTATAGCAAATTTTTCAAAAAATAATTCTTTAATGTCGCAAATTTTAAATACGCCGAGGATTGCCTTTTCTATAGTGACTTTGTCAAAATAATATTTTTTACTGTCGCAAATTTTAAATAAGCCGAGGATTGCCTTTTCTATAGTGAATTTGTCAAAAAATAATTTTTTACTGTAGCAAATTTTAAATATACCGAGCATTTAATTTTCTATAGTGAATTTTTCAAAAAATTATTTTTTGCTCTCGCAAATTTTAAATACGCCGAGGATTGTCTTTTCTATAGTAAATTTTTCAAAAAATAATTTTTTACTGTCGCAAATTTTAAATACGCAGAGGATTGCCTTTTCTATAGTAAATTTTTCAAAAAATAGTTTTTTACTGTCGCAAATTTTAAATACGCCGAGAGTTGCCTTTTCTATAGTGAATTTGTCAAAATATTATCTTTTACTGTCGCAAATTTTGAATACGCCGAGGATTGCCTTTTCTATAGTGAATTTGTCAAAAAATAATTTTTTACTGTCGCAAATTTTAAATATACCGAGGATTTAATTTTCTATAGTGAATTTTTCAAAAAATTATTTTTTGCTGTCGCAAATTTTAAATACGCCGAGGATTGCCTTTTCTATAGTGAATTTTTCAAAAAGTGATTTTTTACTGTCGCAAATTTTAAATACGCCTAGGGTTGCAATTTCTATAGTGAATTTGTCAAAAAATAATTTTTTGTTGTTGCAAATTTTAAATACGCCGAGGATTGCCTTTTCTATAGTAAATTTTTCAAAAAAAAATATATTTTACTGTCACAAATTTTAGATATACCGAGGATTGCCTTTTCTATTGTGAATTTTTCAAAAAATTATTTTTTACTATCGAAAATTTTAAATACGCCGAGGCTTGCCTTTTCTATAGTAAATTTTTCAAAAAATAATTTTTTACTGTCTCAAAGTTTAACTACGCCGAGGATTGCCTTTGCTATAGTAAATTATTCAGAAAAATACTTTTTTTCTGTCGCAAATTTTAAATACGCGGAGGATTGCCTTTTCTATAGTAAATTTGTCAAAATAAGGATTGCCTTTTCTATAGCAGATTTTTCAAAAAATAATTTTTTACTGTCGAAAATTTTAAATACGCCGAGGATTGCCATTTCTTTAGTGAATTTGTCAAAAAATAAATTTTTACAGTGGCAAATTTTACATATTCCGATGATTGCCTTTTCTGTAGTGAATTTTTCAAAAAATTATTTTTTGCTGTCGCAAATTTTAAATACGCCGAGGATTGCCTTTTCTATAGTAAATTTTTCAAAAAAGAATTTATACTGTCGCAAATTTTAAATACGGCTAGGATTGCCTTTTCTATAGTAAATTTTTCAAGAAATTATTTTTTACGGTCGCAAATTTTAAATACGCCGAGGATTGCCTTTTCTATAGTGAATTTGTCAAAAAATAATTTTTTACTGTAGCAAATTTTAAATATACCGAGGATTTAATTTTCTATAGTGAATTTTAAAAAAAATTATTTTTTGATCTCGCAAATTTTAAATACGCCGAGGATTGCCTTTTATATAGTAAATTTTTCAAAAAATAATTTTTTACTGTCGCAAATTTTAAATACGCAGAGGATTGCCTTTTCTATAGTAAATTTTTCAAAAAATAATTTTTTATTGTCGCAAATTTTAAATACGCCGAGGGTTGCCTTTTCTATAGTGAATTTGTCAAAATATTATTTTTTACGGTCGCAAATTTTAAATACGCCGAGGATTGCCTTTTCTATAGTGAATTTGTCAAAGAATAAATTTTTACTGTGGCAAATTTTAAATATACCGAGGATTGCCTTTTCTATAGTAAATTTTTCAAAAAATTATTTTTTACTGTCGCAAATTTTAAATACGCCCAGGATTGCCTTTTCTATAGTAAATTTTTCAAAAAAAAAATATTTTACTGTCACAAATTTTAAATATACAGAGGATTGCCTTTTCTATAGTGAATTTTTCAAAAAATTATTTTTTACTATCGAAAATTTTAAATACGCTGAGGATTGCCTTTTCTATAGTAAATTTTTCAAAAAATAATTTTTTACTGTCTCAAATTTTAACTACGCCGAGGATTGCCTTTGCTATAGTAAATTTTTCAAAAAAATAATTTTTTTCTGTCGCAAATTTTTAATACGCCGAGGATTGCCTTTTCTATAGTAAATTTTTCAAAAAATAATTTTTTACTGTCGAAAATTTTCAATACACCGAGGATTGCCATTTCTTTAGTGAATTTGTCAAAAAATAAATTTTTACAGTGGCAAATTTTAAATATACCAATGATTGCCTTTACTGTAGTGAATTTTTCAAAAAATTATTTTTTGCTGTCGCAAATTTTAAATACGCCGAGGATTGCCTTTTCTATAGTGAATTTTTCAAAAAATGATTTTTTACTGTCGCAAATTTTAAATACGCCTAGGTTTGCAATTTCTATAGTGAATTTGTCAAAAAATAATTTTTTATTGATGCAAATTTTAAATACGCCGAGGATTGCCTTTTCTATAGTAAATTTTGCAAAAAAAAAAAAATATTTTACTGTCACAAATTTTAGATATACAGAGGATTGCCTTTTCTATTGTGAATTTTTCAAAAAATTATTTTTTACTACCGAAAATTTTAAATACGCCGAGGATTGCCTTTTCTATAGCAAATTTTTCAAAAAATAATTTTTTAGTGTCTCAAATTTTAACTACGCCGAGGATTGCCTTTGCTATAGTAAATTATTCAAAAAAATAATTTTTTTCTGTCGCAAATTTTAAATACGCGGAGGATTGCCTTTTCTATAGTAAATTTGTCAAAATAATATTTTTTACTGTCGCAAATTTTTAATACGCCGAGGATTGCCTTTTCTATAGTAAATTTTTCAAAAAATAATTTTTTACTGTCGAAAATTTTAAACACGCCGAGGATTGCCATTTCTTTAGTGAATTTGTCAAAAAATAATTTTTTCCTGTCGAAAATTTTAAACACGCTGAGTATTGACCTTTTATAGTACATTTTTCAAAAAATAATTTTTTACTGTCGCAAATTTTAAATACGCCGAGGATTGCCTTTTCTATAGTGAATTGGTCAAAATAATATTTGTTACTGTCGCAAGTTTTAAATACGCCGAGGATTGCCTTTTCTATAGTGAATTTGTCAACAAATAATTTTTTACTGTCGCAAATTTTAAATACGCAGAGGATTGCCTTTTCTATAGTAAATTTTTCAAAAAATAATTTTTAACTGTCGGAAATTTTAAATACGCCGAGGATTGCCTTTTCTATAGTGAATTTTTCAAAATAATATTTTTTACTGTCGCAAATTTTAAATACGCCGAGGATTGCCTTTTCTATAGTGAAATTGTCAAAAAATAATTTTTAACTCTAGCAAATTTTAAATATACCGAGGATTTAATTTTCTATAGTGAATCTTTCAAAAAATTATTTTTTGCTCTCGCAAATTTTAAATACGCCGAGGATTGCCTTTTCTATAGTAAATTTTTCAAAAAATAATTTTTTATTGTCGCAAATTTTGAATACGCCGAGGATTGCCTTTTCTATAGCAAATTTTTCAAAAAATAATTTTTTACTGTCGCAAATTTTAAATACGCCTAGGATTGCCTTTTCTATAGTGAATTTGTCAAAATAATATTTTTTACTGTCGCAAATTTTAAATACGCCGAGGATTGCCTTTTCTATAGTGAATTAGTCACAAAATAATTTTTTACTGTAGCAAATTTTAAATATACCGAGGATTTAATTTTCTAAAGTGAATCTTTCAAAAAATTATTTTTTGCTCTCGCAAATTTTAAATGCGCCGAGGATTGCCTTTTCTATAGTGAATTTGTCAAAAAATAATTTTTTACTGTAGCAAATTTTAAATATACCGAGGATTTAATTTTCTATAGTGAATTTTAAAAAAAATTATTTTTTGATCTCGCAAATTTTAAATACGCCGAGGATTGCCTTTTATATGGTAAATTTTTCAAAAAATAATTTTTTACTGTCGCAAATTTTAAATACGCAGAGGATTGCCTTTTCTATAGTAAATTTTTCAAAAAATAATTTTTTATTGTCGGAAATTTTAAATACGCCGAGGGTTGCCTTTTCTATAGTGAATTTGTCAAAATATTATTTTTTACGGTCGCAAATTTTAAATACGCCGAGGATTGCCTTTTCTATAGTGAATTTGTCAAAGAATAAATTTTTACTGTGGCAAATTTTAAATATACCGAGGATTGCCTTTTCTATAGTAAATTTTTCAAAAAATTATTTTTTACTGTCGCAAATTTTAAATACGCCGAGGATTGCCTTTTCTATAGTAAATTTTTCAAAAAAAAAATATTTTACTGTCACAAATTTTAAATATACAGAGGATTGCCTTTTCTATAGTGAATTTTTCAAAAAATTATTTTTTACTATCGAAAATTTTAAATACGCTGAGGATTGCCTTTTCTATAGTAAATTTTTCAAAAAATAATTTTTTACTGTCTCAAATTTTAACTACGCCGAGGATTGCCTTTGCTATAGTAAATTTTTCAAAAAAATAATTTTTTTCTGTCGCAAATTTTTAATACGCCGATGATTGCCTTTTCTATAGTAAATTTTTCAAAAAATAATTTTTTACTGTCGAAAATTTTCAATACACCGAGGATTGCCATTTCTTTAGTGAATTTGTCAAAAAATAAATTTTTACAGTGGCAAATTTTAAATATACCAATGATTGCCTTTTCTGTAGTGAATTTTTCAAAAAATTATTTTTTGCTGTCGCAAATTTTAAATACGCCGAGGATTGCCTTTTCTATAGTGAATTTTTCAAAAAATGATTTTTTACTGTCGCAAATTTTAAATACGCCTAGGGTTGCAATTTCTATAGTGAATTTGTCAAAAAATAATTTTTTATTGATGCAAATTTTAAATACGCCGAGGATTGCCTTTTCTATAGTAAATTTTGCAAAAAAAAAAAAATATTTTACTGTCACAAATTTTAGATATACAGAGGATTGCCTTTTCTATTGTGAATTTTTCAAAAAATTATTTTTTACTATCGAAAATTTTAAATACGCCGAGGATTGCCTTTTCTATAGCAAATTATTCAAAAAATAATTTTTTACTGTCTCAAATTTTAACTACGCCGAGGATTGCCTTTGCTATAGTAAATTATTCAAAAAAATAATTTTTTTCTGTCGCAAATTTTAAATACGCGGAGGATTGCCTTTTCTATAGTAAATTTGTCAAAATAATATTTTTTACTGTCGCAAATTTTTAATACGCCGAGGATTGCCTTTTCTATAGTAAATTTTTCAAAAAATAATTTTTTACTGTCGAAAATTTTAAACACGCCGAGGATTGCCATTTCTTTAGTGAATTTGTCAAAAAATAATTTTTTTCTGTCGAAAATTTTAAACACGCTGAGTATTGACCTTTTATAGTACATTTTTCAAAAAATAATTTTTTACTGTCGCAAATTTTAAATACGCCGAGGATTGCCTTTTCTATAGTGAATTGGTCAAAATAATATTTGTTACTGTCGCAAGTTTTAAATACGCCGAGGATTGCCTTTTCTATAGTGAATTTGTCAACAAATAATTTTTTACTGTCGCAAATTTTAAATACGCAGAGGATTGCCTTTTCTATAGTAAATTTTTCAAAAAATAATTTTTAACTGTCGGAAATTTTAAATACGCCGAGGATTGCCTTTTCTATAGTGAATTTTTCAAAATAATATTTTTTACTGTCGCAAATTTTAAATACGCCGAGGATTGCCTTTTCTATAGTGAATTTGTCAAAAAATAATTCTTAACTGTAGCAAATTTTAAATATACCGAGGAATTAATTTTCTATAGTGAATCTTTCAAAAAATTATTTTTTGCTCTCGCAAATTTTAAATACGCCGAGGATTGCCTTTTCTATAGTAAATTTTTCAAAAAATAATTTTTTATTGTCGCAAATGTTGAATACGCCGAGGATTGCCTTTTCTATAGCAAATTTTTCAAAAAATAATTTTTTACTGTCGCAAATTTTAAATACGCCGAGGATTGCCTTTTCTATAGTGAATTTGTCAAAATAATATTTTTTACTGTCGCAAATTTTAAATACGCCGAGGATTGCCTTTTCTATAGTGAATTAGTCACAAAATAATTTTTTACTGTAGCAAATTTTAAATATACCGAGGATTTAATTTTCTAAAGTGAATCTTTCAAAAAATTATTTTTTGCTCTCGCAAATTTTAAATACGCCGAGGATTGCCTTTTCTATAGTAAATTTTTCAAAAAATTATTTTTTATTGTCGCAAATTTTGAATACGCCGAGGATTGCCTTTTCTATAGCAAATTTTTCAAAAAATAATTTTTTAATGTCGCAAATTTTAAATACGCCTAGGGTTGCCCTTTCTATAGTGAATTTGTCAAAAAATAATTTTTTATTGTCGCAAATTTTAAATACGCCGAGGATTGCCTTTTCTATAGTGAATTTGTCAAAAAATAATTTTTAACTGTAGCAAATTTTAAATATACCGAGGATTTAATTTTCTATAGTGAATTTTTCAAAAAATTATTTCTTGCTATCGCAAATTTTAGATACGCCGAGGATTGCCTTTTCTATAGTAAATTTTTCAAAAAATAATTTTTTACTGTCGCAAATTTTAAATACGCAGAGGATTGCCTTTTCTATTGTAAATTTTTCAAAAAATAATTTTTTACTGTCGCAAATTTTAAATACGCCGTGGATTGCCTTTTCTATAGTAAATTTTTCAAAAAATAATTTTTTACTGTCGAAAATTTTCAATACACCGAGGATTGCCATTTCTTTAGTGAATTTGTCAAAAAATAAATTTTTACAGTGGCAAATTTTAAATATACCAATGATTGCCTTTTCTGTAGTGAATTTTTCAAAAAATTATTTTTTGCTGTCGCAAATTTTAAATACGCCGAGGATTGCCTTTTCTATAGTGAATTTTTCAAAAAATGATTTTTTACTGTCGCAAATTTTAAATACGCCTAGGGTTGCAATTTCTATAGTGAATTTGTCAAAAAATAATTTTTTATTGATGCAAATTTTAAATACGCCGAGGATTGCCTTTTCTATAGCAAATTATTCAAAAAATAATTTTTTACTGTCTCAAATTTTAACTACGCCGAGGATTGCCTTTGCTATAGTAAATTATTCAAAAAAATAATTTTTTTCTGTCGCAAATTTTAAATACGCGGAGGATTGCCTTTTCTATAGTAAATTTGTCAAAATAATATTTTTTACTGTCGCAAATTTTTAATACGCCGAGGATTGCCTTTTCTATAGTAAATTTTTCAAAAAATAATTTTTTACTGTCGAAAATTTTAAACACGCCGAGGATTGCCATTTCTTTAGTGAATTTGTCAAAAAATAATTTTTTTCTGTCGAAAATTTTTAACACGCTGAGTATTGACCTTTTATAGTACATTTTTCAAAAAATAATTTTTTACTGTCGCAAATTTTAAATACGCCGAGGATTGCCTTTTCTATAGTGAATTGGTCAAAATAATATTTGTTACTGTCGCAAGTTTTAAATACGCCGAGGATTGCCTTTTCTATAGTGAATTTGTCAACAAATAATTTTTTACTGTCGCAAATTTTAAATACGCAGAGGATTGCCTTTTCTATAGTAAATTTTTCAAAAAATAATTTTTAACTGTCGGAAATTTTAAATACGCCGAGGATTGCCTTTTCTATAGTGAATTTTTCAAAATAATATTTTTTACTGTCGCAAATTTTAAATACGCCGAGGATTGCCTTTTCTATAGTGAATTTGTCAAAAAATAATTCTTAACTGTAGCAAATTTTAAATATACCGAGGAATTAATTTTCTATAGTGAATCTTTCAAAAAATTATTTTTTGCTCTCGCAAATTTTAAATACGCCGAGGATTGCCTTTTCTATAGTAAATTTTTCAAAAAATAATTTTTTATTGTCGCAAATTTTGAATACGCCGAGGATTGCCTTTTCTATAGCAAATTTTTCAAAAAATAATTTTTTACTGTCGCAAATTTTAAATACGCCGAGGATTGCCTTTTCTATAGTGAATTTGTCAAAATAATATTTTTTACTGTCGCAAATTTTAAATACGCCGAGGATTGCCTTTTCTATAGTGAATTAGTCACAAAATAATTTTTTACTGTAGCAAATTTTAAATATACCGAGGATTTAATTTTCTAAAGTGAATCTTTCAAAAAATTATTTTTTGCTCTCGCAAATTTTAAATACGCCGAGGATTGCCTTGTCTATAGTAAATTTTTCAAAAAATTATTTTTTATTGTCGCAAATTTTGAATACGCCGAGGATTGCCTTTTCTATAGCAAATT
The DNA here is from genome assembly GCA_963924295.1 of Dioctria rufipes. Taxonomy (NCBI): domain Eukaryota; kingdom Metazoa; phylum Arthropoda; class Insecta; order Diptera; family Asilidae; genus Dioctria; species Dioctria rufipes. The sequence goes on from CAWUPM010000552.1 coordinate 16,806, forward strand.
TTTCAAAAAATAATTTTTTAATGTCGCAAATTTTAAATACGCCTAGGGTTGCCCTTTCTATAGTGAATTTGTCAAAAAATAATTTTTTATTGTCGCAAATTTTAAATACGCCGAGGATTGCCTTTTCTATAGTGAATTTGTCAAAAAATAATTTTTAACTGTAGCAAATTTTAAATATACCGAGGATTTAATTTTCTATAGTGAATTTTTCAAAAAATTATTTCTTGCTATCGCAAATTTTAGATACGCCGAGGATTGCCTTTTCTATAGTAAATTTTTCAAAAAATAATTTTTTACTGTCGCAAATTTTAAATACGCAGAGGATTGCCTTTTCTATTGTAAATTTTTCAAAAAATAATTTTTTACTGTCGCAAATTTTAAATACGCCGTGGATTGCCTTTTCTATAGTGAATTTGTCAAAATAATATTTTTTACTGTCGCAAATTTTAAATACGCCGAGGATTTCCTTTTCTGTAGTGAATTTGTCACAAAATAATTTTTACTGTAGCACATTTTAAATATACCGAGGATTTAATTTTCTATAGTGAATTTTTCAAAAAATTATTTTTTGCTGTCGCAAATTTTAAATACGCCGAGGATTACCTTTTCTATGGTGAACTTTTCAAAAAATAATTTTTTACAATCGCATATTTTTAATACGCCGGGGTTTGCCTTTTCTGTAGTGAATTTGTCAAAAAATAATTTTTTACTGTCGCAAATTTTAAATACGCCGAGGATTGCCTTTTATATAGTGAATTTGTCAAAAAATAATTTTTTACTGTCGCAAATTTTAAATATACCGAGGATTGCCTTTTCTATAGTGAATTTTTCAAAAAATGATTTTTTACTGTCGCAAATTTTAAATACGCCTAGGGTTGCCCTTTCTATAGTGAATTTGTCAAAAAATAATTTTTTATTGTCGCAAATTTTAAATACGCCGAGGATTGCCTTTTCTATAGTAAATTTTTCACAAAAAAAATATTTTACTGTCGCAAATTTTAAATATACAGAGGATTGCCTTTTCTATAGTGAATTTTTCAAAAAATTATTTTTTACTGTCGAAAATATTAAATACGCCGAGGATTGCCTTTTCTATAGTAAATTTTTCAAAAAATAATTTTTTACTGTTTCAAATTTTAACTACGCCGAGGATTGCCTTGGCTATAATAAACTTTTCAAAAAAATTATTTTTTTCTGTCGCAAATTTTAAATACGCGGAGGATTGCCTTTTCTATAGTAAATTTGTCAAAATACTACTTTTTATTGTCGCAAATTTTTAATACGCCGAGGATTGCCTTTTCTATAGTGAATTTGTCAAGAAATAAATTTTTACAGTGGCAAATTTTAAATATACCGATGATTGCCTTTTCTATAGTGAATTTTTCAAAAAATAATTTTTGACAGTCGAAGATTTTAAACACGCCGAGTATTGCCTTTTCTATAGCAAATTTATCAAAAAATAATTTTTTACTGTCGCAAATTTTAAATACGCCGAGGATTGCTTTTCTTTAGTGAATTTGTCAAAATAATATTTTTTACTGTAGCAAATTTTGAATACGCCGAGGATTGCCTTTTCTATAGTGAATTTGTCAAAAAATAATTTTTTACTGTCGCAAATTTTAAATACGCCGAGGATTGCCTTTTCTATAGTGAATTTGTCAAAAAATAATTTTTACTGTAGCAAATTTTAAATATACCGAGGATTTAATTTTCTATAGTGAATTTTTCAAAAAATTATTTTTTGCTGTCGCAAAGTTTAAATACGCCGAGGATTGCCTTTTGTATAGTAAATATTTCAAAAAATAATTTTTTATTTTCGCAAATTTTAAATACGCCGAGGATTGCCTTTTCTATAGCAAATTTTTCAAAAAATTATTCTTTAATGTCGCAAATTTTAAATACGCCGAGGATTGCCTTTTCTATAGTGACTTTGTCAAAATAATATTTTTTACTGTCGCAAATTTTAAATAAGCCGAGGATTGCCTTTTCTATAGTGAATTTGTCAAAAAATAATTTTTTACTGTAGCAAATTTTAAATATACCGAGCATTTAATTTTCTATAGTGAATTTTTCAAAAAATTATTTTTTGCTCTCGCAAATTTTAAATACGCCGAGGATTGCCTTTTCTAAAGTAAATTTTTCAAAAAATAATTTTTTACTGTCGCAAATTTTAAATACGCAGAGGATTGCCTTTTCTATAGTAAATTTTTCAAAAAATAGTTTTTTACTGTCGCAAATTTTAAATACGCCGAGAGTTGCCTTTTCTATAGTGAATTTGTCAAAATATTATTTTTTACGGTCGCAAATTTTAAATACGCCGAGGATTGCCTTTTCTATAGTGAATTTGTCAAAAAATAAATTTTTACTGTGGCAAATTTTAAATATACCGAGGATTGCCTTTTTTATAGTAAATTTTTAAAAAAAAATATTTTTTACTGTCACAAATTTTAAATACGCCGAGGATTACCTTTTCTATGGTGAATTTGTCAAAAAATAATTTTTTACAATCGCATATTTTTAATACGCCGGGGGTTGCCTTTTCTATAGTGAATTTGTCAAAAAATAATTTTTTACTGTCGCAAACTTTAAATACGCCGAGGATTGCCTTTTATATAGTGAATTTGTCAAAAAATAATTTTTTACAGTCGCAAATTTTAAATATACCGAGGATTGCCTTTTCTATAGTGAATTTTTCAAAAAATGATTTTTTACTGTCGCAAATTTTAAATACGCCTAGGGTTGCCCTTTCTATAGTGAATTTGTCAAAAAATAATTTTTTATTGTCGCAAATTTTAAATACGCCGAGGATTGCCTTTTCTATAGTAAATTTTTCAACAAAAAATATTTTACTGTCACAAATTTTAAATATACAGACGATTGCCTTTTCTATAGTGAATTTTTCAAAAAATTATTTTTTACTATCGAAAATTTTAAATACGCTGAGGATTGCCTTTTCTATAGTAAATTTTTCAAAAAATAATTTTTTACTGTCTCAAATTTTAACTACGCCGAGGATTGCCTTTGCTATAGTAAATTTTTCAAAAAAATAATTTTTTCTGTCGCAAATTTTTAATACCCCGAGGATTGCCTTTTCTATAGTAAATTTTTCGAAAAATAATTTTTTACTGTCGCAAATTTTAAATAAGCCGAGGATTGCCTTTTCTATAGTGAATTTGTCAAAAAATAATTTTTTACTGTAGCAAATTTTAAATATACCGAGCATTTAATTTTCTATAGTGAATTTTTCAAAAAATTATTTTTTGCTCTCGCAAATTTTAAATACGCCGAGGATTGCCTTTTCTATAGTAAATTTTTCAAAAAATAATTTTTTACTGTCGCAAATTTTAAATAAGCCGAGGATTGCCTTTTCTATAGTGAATTTGTCAAAAAATAATTTTTTACTGTAGCAAATTTTAAATATACCGAGCATTTAATTTTCTATAGTGAATTTTTCAAAAAATTATTTTTTGCTCTCGCAAATTTTAAATACGCCGAGGATTGCCTTTTCTATAGTAAATTTTTCAAAAAATAATTTTTTACTGTCTCAAATTTTAACTACGCCGAGGATTGCCTTTGCTATAGTAAATTTTTCAAAAAAATAATTTTTTTCTGTCGCAAATTTTTAATACCCCGAGGATTGCCTTTTCTATAGTAAATTTTTCGAAAAATAATTTTTTACTGTCGCAAATTTTAAATAAGCCGAGGATTGCCTTTTCTATAGTGAATTTGTCAAAAAATAATTTTTTACTGTAGCAAATTTTAAATATACCGAGCATTTAATTTTCTATAGTGAATTTTTCAAAAAATTATTTTTTGCTCTCGCAAATTTTAAATACGCCGAGGATTGCCTTTTCTATAGTAAATTTTTCAAAAAATAGTTTTTTACTGTCGCAAATTTTAAATACGCCGAGGATTGCCTTTTCTATAGTGAATTTGTCAAAAAATAAATTTTTACTGTGGCAAATTTTAAATATACCGAGGATTGCCTTTTTTATAGTAAATTTTAAAAAAAAATATTTTTTACTGTCACAAATTTTAAATACGCCGAGGATTACCTTTTCTATGGTGAATTTGTCAAAAAATAATTTTTTACAATCGCATATTTTTAATACGCCGGGGGTTGCCTTTTCTATAGTGAATTTGTCAAAAAATAATTTTTTACTGTCGCAAATTTTAAATACGCCGAGGATTGCCTTTTATATAGTGAATTTGTCAAAAAATAATTTTTTACAGTCGCAAATTTTAAATATACCGAGGATTGCCTTTTCTATAGTGAATTTTTCAAAAAATGATTTTTTACTGTCGCAAATTTTAAATACGCCTAGGGTTGCCCTTTCTATAGTGAATTTGTCAAAAAATAATTTTTTATTGTCGCAAATTTTAAATACGCCGAGGATTGCCTTTTCTATAGTAAATTTTTCAAAAAAAAAATATTTTACTGTCACAAATTTTAAATATACAGAGGATTGCCTTTTCTATAGTGAATTTTTCAAAAAATTATTTTTTACTATCGAAAATTTTAAATACGCTGAGGATTGCCTTTTTTATAGTAAATTTTTCAAAAAATAATTTTTTACTGTCTCAAATTTTAACTACGCTGAGGATTGCCTTTGCTATAGTAAATTTTTCAAAAAAATAATTTTTTTCTGTCGCAAATTTTTAATACGCCGAGGATTGCCTTTTCTATAGTAAATTTTTCAAAAATAATTTTTTACTGTCGCAAATTTTCAATACACCGAGGATTGCCATTTCTTTAGTGAATTTGTCAAAAAATAAATTTTTACAGTGGCAAATTTTAAATATACCAATGATTGCCTTTTCTGTAGTGAATTTTTCAAAAAATTATTTTTTGCTGTCGCAAATTTTAAATACGCCGAGGATTGCCTTTTCTATAGTGAATTTTTCAAAAAATGATTTTTTACTGTCGCAAATTTTAAATACGCCTAGGGTTGCAATTTCTATAGTGAATTTGTCAGAAAATAATTTTTTATTGTTGCAAATTTTAAATACGCCGAGGATTGCCTTTTCTATAGTAAATTTTTCAAAAAAAAAAAATACTTTACTGTCACAAATTTTAGATATACAGAGGATTGCCTTTTCTATTGTGAATTTTTCAAAAAATTATTTTTTACTATCGAAAATTTTAAATACGCCGAGGATTGCCTTTTCTATAGTAAATTTTTCAAAAAATAATTTTTTACTGTCTCAAATTTTAACTACGCCGAGGATTGCCTTTGCTATAGTAAATTATTCAAAAAAATAATTTTTTCCTGTCGCAAATTTTAAATACGCGGAGGTTTGCCTTTTCTATAGTAAATTTGTCAAAATAATATTTTTTACTGTCGCAAATTTTTAATACGCCGAGGATTGCCTTTTCTATAGTAAATTTTTCAAAAAATAATTTTTTACTGTCGAAAATTTTAAATACGCCGAGGATTGCCATTTCTTTAGTGAATTTGTCAAAAAATAAATTTTTACAGTGGCAAATTTTACATATACCGATGATTGCCTTTTCTGTAGTGAATTTTTCAAAAAATTATTTTTTGCTGTCGCAAATTTTAAATACGCCGTGGATTGCCTTTTCTATAGTAAATTTTTCAAAAAATAATTTTTACTGTCGCAAATTTTAAATAAGCCTAGGATTGCCTTTTCTATAGTAAATTTTTCAAGAAATTATTTTTTACTGTCGCAAATTTTAAATACGCCGAGGATTGCCTTTTCTATAGCGAATTTGTCAAAAAATAATTTTTTACGTTCGAAAATTGTAAATACGCCGAGGATTGCCTTTTCTTTAGTGAATTTTTCAAAATAATATTTTTTACTCTCGCAAATTTTGAATACGCCGAGGATTGTCTTTTCTATAGTGAATTTGTCAAAAAATAATTTTTTACAGTGGCAAATTTTACATATACCGATGATTGCCTTTTCTGTAGTGAATTTTTCAAAAAATTATTTTTTGCTGTCGCAAATTTTAAATACGCCGTGGATTGCCTTTTCTATAGTAAATTTTTCAAAAAATAATTTTTACTGTCGCAAATTTTAAATAAGCCTAGGATTGCCTTTTCTATAGTAAATTTTTCAAGAAATTATTTTTTACTGTCGCAAATTTTAAATACGCCGAGGATTGCCTTTTCTATAGCGAATTTGTCAAAAAATAATTTTTTACGTTCGAAAATTGTAAATACGCCGAGGATTGCCTTTTCTTTAGTGAATTTTTCAAAATAATATTTTTTACTCTCGCAAATTTTGAATACGCCGAGGATTGTCTTTTCTATAGTGAATTTGTCAAAAAATAATTTTTTACTGTCGCAAATTTTAAATACGCCGAGGATTGCCTTTTCTATAGTAAATTTGTCAAAAAATAATTTTTTACAATCGCATATTTTTAATACGCCGGGGGTTGCCTTTTCTATAGTGAATTTGTCAAAAAATAATTTTTTACTGTCGAAAATTTTAAATACGCCGAGGATTGCCATTTCTTTAGTGAATTTGTCAAAAAATAAATTTTTACAGTGGCAAATTTTACATATACCGATGATTGCCTTTTCTGTAGTGAATTTTTCAAAAAATTATTTTTTGCTGTCGCAAATTTTAAATACGCCGTGGATTGCCTTTTCTATAGTAAATTTTTCAAAAAATAATTTTTACTGTCGCAAATTTTAAATAAGCCTAGGATTGCCTTTTCTATAGTAAATTTTTCAAGAAATTATTTTTTACTGTCGCAAATTTTAAATACGCCGAGGATTGCCTTTTCTATAGCGAATTTGTCAAAAAATAATTTTTTACGTTCGAAAATTGTAAATACGCCGAGGATTGCCTTTTCTTTAGTGAATTTTTCAAAATAATATTTTTTACTCTCGCAAATTTTAAATACGCCGAGGATTGCCATTTCTTTAGTGAATTTGTCAAAAAATAAATTTTTACAGTGGCAAATTTTACATATACCGATGATTGCCTTTTCTGTAGTGAATTTTTCAAAAAATTATTTTTTGCTGTCGCAAATTTTAAATACGCCGTGGATTGCCTTTTCTATAGTAAATTTTTCAAAAAATAATTTTTACTGTCGCAAATTTTAAATAAGCCTAGGATTGCCTTTTCTATAGTAAATTTTTCAAGAAATTATTTTTTACTGTCGCAAATTTTAAATACGCCGAGGATTGCCTTTTCTATAGCGAATTTGTCAAAAAATAATTTTTTACGTTCGAAAATTGTAAATACGCCGAGGATTGCCTTTTCTTTAGTGAATTTTTCAAAATAATATTTTTTACTCTCGCAAATTTTGAATACGCCTAGGATTGCCTTTTCTATAGTAAATTTTTCAAGAAATTATTTTTTACTGTCGCAAATTTTAAATACGCCGAGGATTGCCTTTTCTATAGCGAATTTGTCAAAAAATAATTTTTTACGTTCGAAAATTGTAAATACGCCGAGGATTGCCTTTTCTTTAGTGAATTTTTCAAAATAATATTTTTTACTCTCGCAAATTTTGAATACGCCGAGGATTGCCTTTTCTATAGTAAATTTTTCAAAAAATAATTTTTTACTGTAGCAAATTTTAAATATACCGAAGATTGCCTTTTCTATAGTGAATTTTTCAAAAAATGATTTTTTACTGTCGCAAATCTTAAATACGCCTAGGGTTACCCTTTCTATAGTGAATTTGTCAAAAAATAATTTTTTATTGTCGCAAATTTTAAATACGCCGAGGATTGCCTTTTCTATAGTAAATTTTTCAAAAAAAAAAAAAATATTTTACTGTCACAAATTTTAAATATACAGAGGATTGCCTTTTCTATAGCAAATTTTTCAAAAAATAATTTTTTAATGTCGCAAATTTTAAATACGCCGAGGATTGCCTGTTCTATAGTGAATTTGTCAAAATAATATTTTTTACTGTCGCAAATTTTAAATACGCCGAGGATTGCCTTTTCTATAGTGAATTTGTCAAAAAATAATTTTTTGCTGTAGCAAATTTTAAATATACCGAGGATTTAATTTTGCATAGTGAATTTTTCAAAAAAATTATTTTTTGCTCTCGCAAATTTTAAATACGCCGAGGATTGCCTTTTCTATAGTAAATTTTTCAAAAAATAATTTTTTACTGTAGCAAATTTTAAATACGCCGAGGATTGCCTTTTATATAGCAAATTTTTCAAAAAAAAATTTTTTAATGTCGCAAATTTTAAATACGCCGAGGATTGCCTTTTCTATAGTGAATTTGTCAAAATAATATTTTTTACTGTCGCAAATTTTAAATACGCCGAGGATTGCCTTTTCTATAGTGAATTTGTCAAAAAATAATTTTTTGCTGTAGCAAATTTTAAATATACCGAGGATTTAATTTTCTATAGTGAATTTTTCAAAAAATTATTTTTTGCTATCGCAAATTTTAAAAACGCCGAGGATTGCCTTTTCTATAGTAAATTTTTCAAAAAATAATTTTTTACTGTAGCAAATTTTAAATATACCGAGGATTTAATTATCTATAGTGAATTTTTCAAAAAATTATTTTTTTACGCCGAGGATTGCCTTTTCTATAGTAAATTTTTCAAAAAATAATTTTTTATTGTCGCAAATTTTAAATACGCCGAGGATTGCCTTTTCTATAGCAAATTTTTCAAAAAATAATTTTTTAATGTCGCAAATTTTAAATACGCCGAGGATTGCCTTTTCTATAGTGAATTTGTCAAAATAATATTTTTTACTGTCGCAAATTTTAAATACGCCGAGGATTGCCTTTTCTATAGTGAATTTGTCAAAAAATAATTTATTGCTGTAGCAAATTTTAAATATACCGAGGATTTAATTTTCTATAGTGAATTTTTCAAAAAATTATTTTTTGCTCTCGCAAATTTTAAATACGCCGAGGATTGCCTTTTCTATAGTAAATATTTCAAAAAATAATTTTTTACTGTCGCAAATTTTAAATACGCAGAGGATTGCCTTTTCTATAGTAAATTTGTCAAAAAATAATTTTTTACTGTCGCAAATTTTAAATATACCGAAGATTACCTTTTCTATAGTGAATTTTTCAAAAATGATTTTTTACTGTCGCAAATCTTAAATACGCCTAGGGTTGCCCTTTCTATAGTGAATTTGTCAAAAAATAATTTTTTATTGTCGCAAATTTTAAATACGCCGAGGATTGCCTTTTCTATAGTAAATTTTTCAAAAAAAAAAAATACTTTACTGTCACAAATTTTAAATATACAGAGGATTGCCTTTTCTATAGCAAATTTTTCAAAAAATAATTTTTTAATGTCGCAAATTTTAAATACGCCGAGGATTGCCTTTTCTATAGTGAATTTGTCAAAATAATATTTTTTACTGTCGCAAATTTTAAATACGCCGAGGATTGCCTTTTCTATAGTGAATTTGTCAAAAAATATTTTTTTGCTGTAGCAAATTTTAAATATACCGAGGTTTTAATTTTGTATAGTGAATTTTTCAAAAAATTATTTTTTGCTCTCGCAAATTTTAAATACGCCGAGGATTGCCTTTTCTATAGTAAATTTTTCAGAAAAAAATTTTTGCTGTAGCAAATTTTAAATATACCGAGGATTTAATTTTCTATAGTAAATTTTTCAATTTTCAAAAAATTATTTTTTGCTGTCGCAAATTTTAAATACGCCGAGGATTACCTTTTCTATAGTAAATTTTTCAAAAAATAATTTTTTATTGTCGCAAATTTTAAATACGCCGAGGATTGCCTTTTCTATAGCAAATATTTCAAAAAATAATTTTTTAATGTCGCAAATTTTAAATACGCCGAGGATTGCCTTTTCTATAGTGAATTTGTCAATATAATATTTCTTACTGTCGCAAATTTTAAATACGCCGAGGATTGCCTTTTCTATAGTGAATTTGTCAAAATAATATTTTTTACTGTCGCAAATTTTAAATACGCCGAGGATTGCCTTTTCTATAGTGAATTTGTCAAAAAATAATTTATTGCTGTAGCAAATTTTAAATATACCGAGGATTTAATTTTCTATAGTGAATTTTTCAAAAAATTATTTTTTGCTCTCGCAAATTTTAAATACGCCGAGGATTGCCTTTTCTATAGTAAATATTTCAAAAAATAATTTTTTACTGTCGCAAATTTTAATACGCAGAGGATTGCCTTTCTATAGTAAATTTTTCAAAAAATAATTTTTTACTGTCGCAAATTTTAAATATACCGAAGATTGCCTTTTCTATAGTGAATTTTTCAAAAATGATTTTTTTACTGTCGCAAATCTTAAATACGCCTAGGGTTGCCCTTTCTATAGTGAATTTGTCAAAAAATAATTTTTTATTGTCGCAAATTTTAAATACGCGAGGATTGCCTTTTCTATAGTAAATTTTTCAAAAAAAAAAATATTTTACTTGCACAAATTTTAAATATACAGAGGATTGCCTTTTCTATAGCAAATTATTCAAAAAATAATTTTTTAATGTCGCAAATTTTAAATACGCCGAGGATTGCCTTTTCTATAGTGAATTTGTCGAAATAATATTTTTTACTGTCGCAAATTTTAAATACGCCGAGGATTGCCTTTTCTATAGTGAATTTGTCAAAAAATAATTTTTTGCTGTAGCAAATTTTAAATATACCGAGGATTTAATTTTGTATAGTGAATTTTTCAAAAATTATTTTTTGCTTGCTGTCGCAAATTTTAAATACGCCGAGGATTGCCTTTTCTATAGTAAATTTTTCAAAAAATAATTTTTTATTGTCGCAAATTTTAAATACGCCGAGGATTGCCTTTTCTATAGCAAATTTTTCAAAAAATAATTTTTTAATGTCGCAAATTTTAAATACGCCGAGGATTGCCTTTTCTATAGTGAATTTGTCAAAATAATATTTTTTACTTTCGCAAATTTTAAATACGCCGAGGATTGCCTTTTCTATAGTGAATTTGTCAAAAAATAATTTTTTGCTGTAGCAAATTTTAAATATACCGAGGATTTAATTTTCTATAGTGAATTTTTCAAAAAATTATTTTTTGCTCTCGCAAATTTTAAATACGCCGAGGATTGCCTTTTCTATAGTAAATTTTTTACTGTAGCAAATTTTAAATATACCGAGGATTTAATTTTCTATAGTGAATTTTTCAAAAAATTATTTTTTGCTGTCGCAAATTTTAAATACGCCGAGGATTGCCTTTTCTATAGCAAATTTTTCCAAAAATAATTTTTTAATGTCGCAAATTTTAAATACGCCGAGGATTGCCTTTTCTATAGTGAATTTGTCAAAATAATATTTTTTACTGTCGCAAATTTTAAATACGCCGAGGATTGCCTTTTCTATAGTGAATTTGTCAATAAATAATTTTTTGCTGTAGCAAATTTTAAATATACCGAGGATTTAATTTTCTATAGTGAATTTTTCAAAAAATTATTTTTTGCTCTCGCAAATTTTAAATACGCCGAGGATTGCCTTTTCTATAGTAAATATTTCAAAAAATAATTTTTTACTGTCGCAAATTTTAAATACGCAGAGGATTGCCTTTTCTATAGTAAATTTTTCAAAAAATAATTTTTTACTGTCGCAAATTTTAAATACGCCGAGGGTTGCCTTTTCTATAGTGAATTTATCAAAATATTATTTTTCACGGTCGCAAATTTTAAATACGCCGAGGATTGCCTTTTCTATAGTGAATTTGTCAAAAAATAAATTTTTAATGTGGCAAATTTTAAATATACCGAGAATTGCCTTTTCTATAGTAAATTTTTCAAAAAATTATTTTTTACTGTCAGAAATTTTAAATACGCCGAGGATTACCTTTTCTATGGTGAATTTGTCAAAAAATAATTTTTTAAAATCGCATATTTTTAATACGCCGGGGGTTGCCTTTTCTATAGTGAATTTGTCAAAAAATAATTTTTTACTGTCGCAAATTTTAAATACGCCGAGGATTGCCTTTTATATAGTGAATTTGTCAAAAAATAATTTTTTACTGTCGCAAATTTTAAATATACCGAGGATTGCCTTTTCTATAGTGAATTTTTCAAAAAATGATTTTTTACTGTCGCAAATTTTAAATACTCATAGGGTTGCCCTTTCTATAGTGAATTTGACAAAAAATAATTTTTTATTGTCGCAAATTTTAAATACGCCGAGGATTGCCTTTTCTATAGTAAATTTTACAAAAAATAATTTTTACTGTCGCAAATTTTAAACACGCCTAGGATTGCCTTTTCTATAGTAAATTTTTCAAGAAATTATTTTTTACGGTCGCAAATTTTAAATTCGCCGAGGATTGCCTTTTCTATAGTGAATTTGTCAAAAAATAATTTTTTGCTGTAGCAAATTTTAAATATACCGAGGATTTAATTTTCTATAGTGAATTTTTCAAAAAATTATTTTTTGCTCTCGCAAATTTTAAATACGCCGAGGATTGCCTTTTCTATAGTAAATATTTCAAAAAATAATTTTTTACTGTCGCAAATTTTAAATACGCAGAGGATTGCCTTTTCTATAGTAAATTTTTCAAAAAATAATTTTTTACTGTCGCAAATTTTAAATACGCCGAGGGTTGCCTTTTCTATAGTGAATTTATCAAAATATTATTTTTCACGGTCGCAAATTTTAAATACGCCGAGGATTGCCTTTTCTATAGTGAATTTGTCAAAAAATAAATTTTTAATGTGGCAAATTTTAAATATACCGAGAATTGCCTTTTCTATAGTAAATTTTTCAAAAAATTATTTTTTACTGTCAGAAATTTTAAATACGCCGAGGATTACCTTTTCTATGGTGAATTTGTCAAAAAATAATTTTTTAAAATCGCATATTTTTAATACGCCGGGGGTTGCCTTTTCTATAGTGAATTTGTCAAAAAATAATTTTTTACTGTCGCAAATTTTAAATACGCCGAGGATTGCCTTTTATATAGTGAATTTGCCAAAAAATAATTTTTTATTGTCGCAAATTTTAAATATACCGAGGATTGCCTTTTCTATAGTGAATTTTTCAAAAAATGATTTTTTACTGTCGCAAATTTTAAATACTCATAGGGTTGCCCTTTCTATAGTGAATTTTTCAAAAAATGATTTTTTACTGTCGCAAATCTTAAATACGCCTAGGGTTGCCCTTTCTATAGTGAATTTGTCAAAAAATAATTTTTTATTGTCGCAAATTTTAAATACGCCGAGGATTGCCTTTTCTATAGTAAATTTTTCAAAAAAAAAAATATTTTACTGTCACAAATTTTAAATATACAGAGGATTGCCTTTTCTATAGCAAATTATTCAAAAAATAATTTTTTAATGTCGCAAATTTTAAATACGCCGAGGATTGCCTTTTCTATAGTGAATTTGTCGAAATAATATTTTTTACTGTCGCAAATTTTAAATACGCCGAGGATTGCCTTTTCTATAGTGAATTTGTCAAAAAATAATTTTTTGCTGTAGCAAATTTTAAATATACCGAGGATTTAATTTTGTATAGTGAATTTTTCAAAAAATTATTTTTTGCTCTCGCAAATTTTAAATACGCCGAGGATTGCCTTTTCTATAGTAAATTTTTCAAAAAATAATTTTTTGCTGTAGCAAATTTTAAATATACCGAGGATTTAATTTTCTATAGTGAATTTTTCAAAAAATTATTTTTTGCTGTCGCAAATTTTAAATACGCCGAGGATTGCCTTTTCTATAGTAAATTTTTCAAAAAATAATTTTTTATTGTCGCAAATTTTAAATACGCCGAGGATTGCCTTTTCTATAGCAAATTTTTCAAAAAATAATTTTTTAATGTCGCAAATTTTAAATACGCCGAGGATTGCCTTTTCTATAGTGAATTTGTCAAAATAAGATTTTTTACTGTCGCAAATTTTAAATACGCCGAGGATTGCCTTTTCTATAGTGAATTTGTCAAAAAATAATTTTTTTCTGTAGCAAATTTTAAATATACCGAGGATTTAATTTTCTATAGTGAAGTTTTCAAAAAATTATTTTTTGCTCTCGCAAATTTTAAATACGCCGAGGATTGCCTTTTCTATAGTAAATTTTTTACTGTAGCAAATTTTAAATATACCGAGGATTTAATTTTCTATAGTGAATTTTTCAAAAAATTATTTTTTGCTGTCGCAAATTTTAAATACGCCGAGGATTGCCTTTTCTATAGTAAATTTTTCAAAAAATAATTTTTTTTTGTAGCAAATTTTAAATACGCCGAGGATTGCCTTTTCTATAGCAAATTTTTCAAAAAATAATTTTTTAATGTCGCAAATTTTAAATACGCCGAGGATTGCCTTTTCTATAGTGAATTTGTCAAAATAATATTTTTTACTGTCGCAAATTTTAAATACGCCGAGGATTGCCTTTTCTATAGTGAATTTGTCAAAAAATAATTTTTTGCTGTAGCAAATTTTAAATATACCGAGGATTTAATTTTCTATAGTGAATTTTTCAAAAAATTATTTTTTGCTCTCGCAAATTTTAAATACGCCGAGGATTGCCTTTTCTATAGTAAATATTTCAAAAAATAATTTTTTACTGTCGCAAATTTTAAATACGCAGAGGATTGCCTTTTCTATAGTAAATTTTTCAAAAAATAATTTTTTACTGTCGCAAATTTTAAATACGCCGAGGGTTGCCTTTTCTATAGTGAATTTATCAAAATATTAATTTTCACGGTCGCAAATTTTAAATACGCCGAGGATTGCCTTTTCTATAGTGAATTTGTCAAAAAATAAATTTTTAATGTGGCAAATTTTAAATATACCGAGAATTGCCTTTTCTATAGTAAATTTTTCAAAAAATTATTTTTTACTGTCAGAAATTTTAAATACGCCGAGGATTACCTTTTCTATGGTGAATTTGTCAAAAAATAATTTTTTAAAATCGCATATTTTTAATACGCCGGGGGTTGCCTTTTCTATAGTGAATTTGTCAAAAAATAATTTTTTACTGTCGCAAATTTTAAATACGCCGAGGATTGCCTTTTATATAGTGAATTTGTCAAAAAATAATTTTTTACTGTCGCAAATTTTAAATATACCGAGGATTGCTTTTTCTATAGTGAATTTTTCAAAAAATGATTTTTTACTGTCGCAAATTTTAAATACTCATAGGGTTGCCCTTTCTATAGTGAATTTGACAAAAAATAATTTTTTATTGTCGCAAATTTTAAATACGCCGAGGATTGCCTTTTCTATAGTAAATTTTACAAAAAATAATTTTTACTGTCGCAAATTTTAAATACGCCTAGGATTGCCTTTTCTATAGTAAATTTTACAAGAAATTATTTTTTACGGTCGCAAATTTTAAATACGCCGAGGATTGCCTTTTCTATAGCGAATTTGTCAAAAAATAATTTTTTACTGTCGAAAATTTTAAATACGCCGAGGATTGCCTTTTCTTTAGTGAATTTGTCAAAATAATATTTTTTACTGTCGCAAATTTTGAATACGCCGAGGATTGCCTTTTCTATAGTGAATTGGCCAAAATAATAATTTTTACTGTCTCAAATTTTAAATGCGCCGAGGATTGCCTTTTCTATAGTGAATTTGTCAACAAAATAGTTTTTTACTGTCGCAAATTTGAAATATACCGAGGATTTAATTTTCTATAGTGAATTTTTCAAAAAATAATTTTTTTCTGTCGCAAATTTTAATTACGCCGAGGATTGCCTTTGCTATACTAAATTTTTCAAAAAAATAATTTTTTTCTGTCGCAAATTTTAAATACGCGGAGGATTGCCTTTTCTATAGTAAATTTGTCAAAATAATATTTTTTACTGTCGCAAATTTTTAATACGCCGAGGATTGCCTTTTCTATAGTGAATTTGTCAAAAAATAAATTTTTACAGTGGCAAATTTTAAATATACCGATGATTGCCTTTTCTATAGTGAATTTTTCAAAAAATTATTTTTTGCTGTCGCAGATTTTAAATACGCCGAGGATTGCCTTTTCTATAGTAAATTTTTCAAAAAAAAATGTTTACTGTCGCAAATTTTAACTACGCCGAGGATTGCATTTTCTATAGTGAATTTGTCAAAAAATAATTTTTTACAGTTGAAAATTTTAAACACGCCGAGTATTGCCTTTGCTATAGTAAATTTATCAAAAAATAATTTTTTACTGTCGCAAATTTTAAATACGCCGAGGATTGCCTTTTCTTTAGTGAATTTGTCAAAATAATATTTTTTTCTGTCGCAAATTTTGAATACGCCGAGGATTGCCTTTTCTATAGTGAATTTGTCAAAAAATTATTTTTTACTGTCGCAAATTTGAAATACGCCGAGCATTGCTTTTCTATAGTAAATTTTTCAAAAAATTATTTTTTACTGTCACAAATTTTAAATACGCCGAGGATTACCTTTTCTATGGTGAAGTTGTCAAAAAATAATTTTTTACTCTCGAAAATTTTAAATACCCCGAGGATTGCTTTCCTATAGTGAATTTGCCAAAAAATAATTTTTTACTGTCGCAAATTTTAAATATACCGAGAATTGCCTTTTCTATAGTAAATTTCACAAAAACTTATTTTTTACGGTAGCAAATTTTTAATACGCCGAGGATTGCCTTTTCTATAGTGAATTTGTCAAAAAATAAATTTTTACAGTGGCAAATTTTAAATATACCGATGATTGCCTTTTCTATAGTGAATTTTTCGAAAAATTGTTTCTTGCTGTCGCAAATTTTAAATACGCCGAGGATTGCCTTTTCTATAGTGAATTTGTTAAAAAATATTTTTTTACAGTCGAAAATTTTAAACACGCCGAGTATTGCCTTTTCTATAGTAAATTTATCAAAAAATAATTTTTTACTGTCGCAAATTTTAAATACGCCGAGGATTGCCTTTTCTTTAGTGAATTTGTCAAAATAATATTTTTTACTGTCGCAAATTTTGAATACGCCGAGGATGGCCTTTTCTATAGTGAATTTGTCAAAATAATATTTTTTCTGTCGCAAATTTTAAATACGCCGAGGATTGCATTTTCTATAGTGAATTTGTCAAAAAATAATTTTTTCCTGTCGAAAATTTTAAATTCCCCCAGGATTGCCTTTTCTATAGTGAATTTGTCAAAAAATAATTTTTTACTGTCGCAAATTTTAAATACGCCGAGGATTACCTTTTCTATGCTGAATTTGTCAAAAAATAATTTTTTAAAATCGCATATTTTTAATACGCCGGGGGTTGCCTTTTCTATAGTGAATTTGTAATTTTTTACTGTCGCAAATTTTAAATACGCCGAGGATTGCCTTTTATATAGTGAATTTGTCAAAAAATAATTTTTTACTGTCGCAAATTTTAAATATACCGAGGATTGCCTTTTCTATAGTGAATTTTTCAAGAAATGATTTTTTACTGTCGCAAATTTTAAATACTCCTAGGGTTGCCCTTTCGATAGTGAATTTGACAAAAAATAATTTTTTGTTGTCGCAAATTTTAAATACGCCGAGGATTGCCTTTTCTATAGTAAATTTTACAAAAAATAATTTTTACTGTCGCAAATTTTAAATACGCCTAGGATTGCCTTTTCTATAGTAAATTTTACAAGAAATTATTTTTTACGGTCGCAAATTTTAAATACGCCGAGGATTGCCCTTTCTATAGCGAATTTGTCAAAAAATAATTTTTACTGTCGAAAATTTTAAATACGCCGAGTATTGCCTTTTCTTTAGTGAATTTGTCAAAATAATATTTTTTACTGTCGCAAATTTTGAATACGCCGAGGATTGCCTTTTCTATAGTGAATTGGTCAAAATAATAATTTTTGCTGTCTCAAATTTTAAATGCGCCGAGGATTGCCTTTTCTATAGTGAATTTGTCAACAAAATAGTTTTTTACTGTCGCAAATTTGAAATATACCGAGGATTTAATTTTCTATAGTGAATTTTTCAAAAAATTATTTTTTGCTGTCGCAAATTTTAACTACGCCGATGATTGCCTTTGCTATAGTAAATTTTTCAAAAAAAAAATTTTTTTCTGTCGAAAATTTTAAATACGCGGAGGATTGCCTTTTCTATAGTAAATTTGTCAAAATAATATTTTTTACTGTCGCAAATTTTTAATACGCCGAGGATTGCCTTTTCTATAGTGAATTTGTCAAAAAATAAATTTTTACAGTGGCAAATTTTAAATATAATGATGATTGCCTTTTCTATAGTGAATTTTTCAACAAATTATTTTTTGCTGTCGCAAATTTTAAATACGCCGAGGATTGCCTTTTCTATAGTGAATTTGTCAAAATAATATTTTTTACTGTCGCAAATTTTAAATACGCCGAGGATTGCCTTTTCTATAGTGAATTTGTCAAAAAATAATTTATTGCTGTAGCAAATTTTAAATATACCGAGGATTTAATTTTCTATAGTGAATTTTTCAAAAAATTATTTTTTGCTCTCGCAAATTTTAAATACGCCGAGGATTGCCTTTTCTATAGTAAATTTTTTACTGTAGCAAATTTTAGATATACCGAGGATTTAATTTTCTATAGTGAATTTTTCAAAAAATTATTTTTTGCTGTCGCAAATTTTAAATACGCCGAGGATTGCCTTTTCTATAGTAAATTTTTCAAAAAATAATTTTTTATTGTAGCAAATTTTAAATACGCCGAGGATTGCCTTTTCTATAGCAAATTTTTCAAAAAATAATTTTTTAATGTCGCAAATTTTAAATACGCCGAGGATTGCCTTTTCTATAGTGAATTTGTCAAAATAATATTTTTTACTGTCGCAAATTTTAAATACGCCGAGGATTGCCTTTTCTATAGTGAATTTGTCAAAAAATAATTTTTTGCTGTAGCAAATTTTAAATATACCGAGGATTTAATTTTCTATAGTGAATTTTTCAAAAAATTATTTTTTGCTCTCGCAAA
Organism: Dioctria rufipes; assembly: GCA_963924295.1. NCBI lineage: Eukaryota > Metazoa > Arthropoda > Insecta > Diptera > Asilidae > Dioctria > Dioctria rufipes. The sequence goes on from CAWUPM010000552.1 coordinate 35,618, forward strand.
TTTTAAATACGCCGAGGATTGCCTTTTATATAGTGAATTTGTCAACAAATAATTTTTTACTGTCGCAAATTTTAAATATACCGAGGATTGCCTTTTCTATAGTGAATTTTTCAAAAAATGATTTTTTACTGTCGCAAATTTTAAATACTCATTGGGTTGCCCTTTCTATAGTGAATTTGACAAAAAATAATTGTTTATTGTCGCAAATTTTAAATACGCCGAGGATTGCCTTTTCTATAGTAAATTTTACAAAAAATAATTTTTACTGTCGCAAATTTTAAATACGCCTAGGATTGCCTTTTCTATAGTAAATTTTTCAAGAAATTATTTTTTACGGTCGCAAATTTTAAATACGCCGAGGATTGCCTTTTCTATAGCGAATTTGTCAAAAAATAATTTTTTACTGTCGAAAATTTTAAATACGCCGAGGATTGCCTTTTCTTTAGTGAATTTGTCAAAATAATATTTTTTACTGTCGCAAATTTTTAATACGCCGAGGATTGCCTTTTCTATAGTGAATTTGTAAAAAAATAAATTTTTACAGTGGCAAATTTTAAATCTACCGATGATTGCCTTTTCTATAGTGAATTTTTCAAAAAATTATTTTTTGCTGTCGCAGATTTTAAATACGCCGAGGATTGCCTTTTCTATAGTAAATTTTTCAAAAAAAAATTTTTACTGTCGTAAATTTTAACTACGCCGAGGATTGCATTTTCTATAGTGAATTTGTCAAAAAATAATTTTTTACAGTCGAAAATTTTAAACACGCCGAGTATTGCCTTTGCTATAGTAAATTTATCAAAAAATAATTTTTTACTGTCGCAAATTTTAAATACGCCGAGGATTGCCTTTTCTTTAGTGAATTTGTCAAAATAATATTTTTTACTGTCGCAAATTTTGAATACGCCGAGGATTGCCTTTTCTATAGTGAATTTTTCAAAAAATTATTTTTTACTGTCGCAAATTTTAAATACGCCGAGGATTGCCTTATCTATAGTAAATTTTTTCAAAAAATTATTTTTTACTGTCACAAATTTTAAATACGCCGAGGATTACCTTTTCTATGGTGAAGTTGTCAAAAAATAATTTTTTACTCTCGAAAATTTTAAATACCCCGAGGATTGCTTTTCTATAGTGAATTTACCAAAAAATAATTTTTTACTGTCGCAAATTTTAAATATACCGAGAATTGCCTTTTCTATAGTAAATTTCACAAATAATTATTTTTTACGATCGCAAATTTTTAATACGCCGAGGATTGCCTTTTCTATAGTGAATTTGTCAAAAAATAAATTTTTACAGTGGCAAATTTTAAATATACCGATGATTGCCTTTTCTATAGTGAATTTTTCGAAAAATTGTTTCTTGCTGTCGCAAATTTTAAATACGCCGAGGATTGCCTTTTCTATAGTGAATTTGTTAAAAAATAATTTTTTCCTGTCGAAAATTTTAAATTCCCCGAGGATTGCCTTTTCTTTAGTGAATTTGTCAAAAAATAACTTTTTACTGTCGCAAATTTTAAATACGCCGAGGATTACCTTTTCTATGGTTAATTTGTCAAAAAATAATTTTTTAAAATCGCATATTTTTAATACGCCGGGGGTTGCCTTTTCTATAGTGAATTTGTCAAAAAATAATTTTTTACTGTCGCAAATTTTAAATACGCCGAGGATTGCCTTTTATATAGTGAATTTGTCAAAAAATAATTTTTTACTGTCGCAAATTTTAAATATATCGAGGATTGCCTTTTCTATAGTGAATTTTTCAAAAAATGATTTTTTACTGTCGCAAATTTTAAATACTCCTAGGGTTGCCCTTTCGATAGTGAATTTGACAAAAAATAATTTTTTGTTGTCGCAAATTTTAAATACGCCGAGGATTGCCTTTTCTATAGTAAATTTTACAAAAAATAATTTTTACTGTCGCAAATTTTAAATACGCCTAGGATTGCCTTTTCTATAGTAAATTTTTCAAGAAATTATTTTTTACGGTCGCAAATTTTAAATACGCCGAGGATTGCCTTTTCTATAGCGAATTTGTCAAAATAATAATTTTTGCTGTCTCAAATTTTAAATGCGCCGAGGATTGCCTTTTCTATAGTGAATTTGTAAAAAAATAAATTTTTACAGTGGCAAATTTTAAATCTACCGATGATTGCCTTTTCTATAGTGAATTTTTCAAAAAATTGTTTTTTGCTGTCGCAGATTTTAAATACGCCGAGGATTGCCTTTTCTATAGTAAATTTTTCAAAAAAAAAATTTTACTGTCGTAAATTTTAACTACGCCGAGGATTGCATTTTCTATAGTGAATTTGTCAAAAAATAATTTTTTACAGTCGAAAATTTTAAACACGCCGAGTATTGCCTTTGCTATAGTAAATTTATCAAAAAATAATTTTTTACTGTCGCAAATTTTAAATACGCCGAGGATTGCCTTTTCTTTAGTGAATTTTTCAAAATAATATTTTTTACTGTCGCAAATTTTGAATACGCCGAGGATTGCCTTTTCTATAGTGAATTTTTCAAAAAATTATTTTTTACTGTCGCAAATTTTAAATACGCCGAGGATTGCCTTTTCTATAGTAAATTTTTCAAAAAATTATTTTTTACTGTCACAAATTTTAAATACGCCGAGGATTACCTTTTCTATGGTGAAGTTGTCAAAAAATAATTTTTTACTGTCGAAAATTTTAAATACCCCGAGGATTCCTTTTCTATAGTGAATTTGCCAAAAAATAATTTTTTACTGTCGCAAATTTTAAATACGCCGAGGATTGCCTTTTCTTTAGTGAATTTGTCAAAATAATATTTTTTACTGTCGCAAATTTTGAATACGCCGAGGATTGCCTTTTCTATAGTGAATTTTTCAAAAAATTATTTTTTACTGTCGCAAATTTTAAATACGCCGAGGATTGCCTTTTCTATAGTAAATTTTTCAAGAAATTATTTTTTACGGTCGCAAATTTTAAATACGCCGAGGATTGCCTTTTCTATAGCGAATTTGTCAAAATAATAATTTTTGCTGTCTCAAATTTTAAATGCGCCGAGGATTGCCTTTTCTATAGTGAATTTGTAAAAAAATAAATTTTTACAGTGGCAAATTTTAAATCTACCGATGATTGCCTTTTCTATAGTGAATTTTTCAAAAAATTATTTTTTGCTGTCGCAGATTTTAAATACGCCGAGGATTGCCTTTTCTATAGTAAATTTTTCAAAAAAAAATTTTTACTGTCGTAAATTTTAACTACGCCGAGGATTGCATTTTCTATAGTGAATTTGTCAAAAAATACTTTTTTACAGTCGAAAATTTTAAACACGCCGAGTATTGCCTTTGCTATAGTAAATTTATCAAAAAATAATTTTTTACTGTCGCAAATTTTAAATACGCCGAGGATTGCCTTTTCTTTAGTGAATTTGTCAAAATAATATTTTTTACTGTCGCAAATTTTGAATACGCCGAGGATTGCCTTTTCTATAGTGAATTTTTCAAAAAATTATTTTTTACTGTCGCAAATTTTAAATACGCCGAGGATTGCCTTTTCTATAGTAAATTTTTCAAAAAATTATTTTTTACTGTCACAAATTTTAAATACGCCGAGGATTACCTTTTCTATGGTGAAGTTGTCAAAAAATAATTTTTTACTGTCGAAAATTTTAAATACCCCGAGGATTGCTTTTCTATAGTGAATTTGCCAAAAAATAATTTTTTACTGTCGCAAATTTTAAATATACCGAGAATTGCCTTTTCTATAGTAAATTTCACAAAAAATTATTTTTTACGGTCGCAAATTTTGAATACGCCGAGGATTGCCTTTTCTATAGTGAATTTGTCAAAAAATAAATTTTTACAGTGGCAAATTTTAAATATACCGATGATTGCCTTTTCTATAGTGAAATTTTCGAAAAAATGTTTCTTGCTGTCGCAAATTTTAAATACGCCGAGGATTGCCTTTTCTATAGTGAATTTGTTAAAAAATAATTTTTTCCTGTCGAAAATTTTAAATTCCAAGAGGATTGCCTTTTCTATAGTGAATTTGTCAAAAAATAATTTTGTACTGTCGCAAATTTTAAATACGCCGAGGATTGCCTTTTCTATAGTGAATTGGTCAAAATAATATTTTTTACTGTCTCAAATTTTAAATGCGCCGAGGATTGCATTTTCTATATTGAATTTGTAAAAAATAATTTTTTACAGTCGAAAATTTTAAACACGCCGAGAATTGCCTTTTCTATAGTAAATTTATCAAAAAATTATTTTTTCTGTCGCAAATTTTAAATACGCCGAGGATGGCCTTTTCTACAGTGAATATGTCAAAAAATAATTTTTTACTGTAGCAAATTTTAAATATACAAAGGATTTAATTTTCTATAGTGAATTTTTCAAAAAATTATTTTTTGCTGTCGCAAATTTTAATTACGCCGAGGATTCCCTTTTCTATAGTAAATTTTTCAAAAAATTATTTTTTACTGTCGCAAATTTTAAATACGCCGAGGATTGCCTTTTCTATAGTGAATTGGTCAAAATAATATTTTTTACTGTCTCAAATTTTAAATGCGCCGAGGATTGCATTTTCTATAGTGAATTTGTAAAAAATAATTTTTTACAGTCGAAAATTTTAAACACGCCGAGAATTGCCTTTTCTATAGTAAATTTTTCAAAAAATTATATTTTACTATCGCAAATTTTAAATACGCCGAGTATTGCCTTTTCTATAGTAAATTTTTCAAAAAAGTATTTTTTACTGTCGCAAATTTTAAATACGCCGAGGATTGCCTTTTCTATAGTGAATTTGTCAAAATAATATTTTTTACTGTCGCAAATTTTAAATACGCCGAGGATTGCCTTTTCTATAGTGAATTTGTCAAAAAATATTTTTTTCCTGTCGAAAATTTTAAATTCCCCGAGGATTGCCTTTTCTATAGTGAATTTGTCAAGAAATATTTTTTACTGTCGTAAGTTTTAAATATACCGAGGATTTAATTTTCTATAGTAAATTTTTCAAAAAATAATTTTTTACTGTCGCAAATTTCAAATACGCCGAGGATTGTCTTCTCTATAGTGAATTTGTCAAAATAATATTTTTTACTGTCGCAAGTTTTAAATACGCCGCGGATTGCCTTTCTAGAGTGAATTTGTCAAACAATAATTTTTTACTGTCGAAGGTTTTACACACGCCGAGAATTGCCTTTTCTATAGTAAATTTTTCAAAAAATTATATTTTACTATCGCAAATTTTAAATACGCCGACTATTGCCTTTTCTATAGTAAATTTTTCCAAAAAGTATTTTTTACTGTCGCAAATTTTAAATACGCCGAGGATTGCCTTTTCTATAGTGAATTTGTCAAAATAATATATTTTACTGTCTCAAATTTTAAGTACTCCGAGGACTGCCTTTTCTATAGTGAATTTGTCAAAAAATAATTTTTTCCTGTCGAAAATTTTAAATTCCCCGAGGATTGCCTTTTCTATAGTGAATTTGTCAAAAAATAATTTTTTACTGTCGCAAATTTTAAATACGCCGAGGATTGCCTTTTCTATAGTGAATTTGTCAAAAAATAATTTTTTACTGTCGCAAATTTTAAATACTCCGAGGATTGCCTTTTATATAGTGAATTTGTCAAAAAATAATTTTTTACTGTCGCAAATTTTAAACACGCCGAGTATTGCCTTTTCTATAGTAAATTTATCAAAAAATAATTTTTTTACTGTCGCAAATTTTAAATACGCCGAGGATTGCCTTTTCTTTAGTGACTTTGTCAAAATAATATTTTTTACTGTCGCAAATTTTGAATACGCCGAGGATTGCATTTTCTATAGTGAATTTGTAAAAATAATATTTTTTCTGTCGCAAATTTTAAATACGCCGAGGATTGCCTTTTCTATAGTGAATTTGTCAAAAAATAATTTTTTCCTGTCGAAAATTTTAAAATCCCCGAGGATTGCCTTTTCTATAGTGAATTTGTCAAAAAATAATTTTTTGCTGTCGCACATTTTAAATATACAGGGGATTGCCTTTTCTATAGTGAATTTGTCAAAAAATAATTTTTTACTGTAGCAAATTTTAAATATACAAAGGATTTAATTTTCTATAGTGAATTTTTCAAAAAATTATTTTTTGCTCTCGCAAATTTTAAATACGCCGAGGATTGCCTTTTCTATAGTAAATATTTCAAAAAAGAATTTTTTACTGTCGCAAATTTTAAATACGCAGAGGATTGCCTTTTCTATAGTAAATTTGTCAAAAAATAATTTTTACTGTCGCAAATTTTAAATATACCGAAGATTGCCTTTTCTATAGTGAATTTTTCAAAAAATGATTTTTTACTGTCGCAAATCTTAAATACGCCTAGGGTTGCCCTTTCTATAGTGAATTTGTCAAAAAATAATTTTTTATTGTCGCAAATTTTAAATACGCCGAGGATTGCCTTTTCTATGGTAAATTTTTCAAAAAAAAAAATATTTTACTGTCACAAATTTTAAATACACAGAGGATTGCCTTTTCTATAGCAAATTTTTCAAAAAATAATTTTTTGCTGTAGCAAATTTTAAATATACCTAGGATTTAATTTTGTATAGTGAATTTTTCAAAAAATTTTTTTTTGCTCTCGCAAATTTTAAATACGCCGTGGATTGCCTTTTCTATAGTAAATTTTTCAAAAAATAATTTTTTACTGTAGCAAATTTTAAATATAACGAGGATTTAATTTTCTATAGTGAATTTTTCAAAAAATTATTTTTTGCTGTCGCAAATTTTAAATACGCCGAGGATTGCCTTTTCTATAGTATATTTTTCAAAAAATAATTTTTTATTGTCGCAAATTTTAAATACGCCGAGGATTGCCTTTTCTATATCAAATTTTTCAAAAAATAATTTTTTAATGTCGCAAATTTTAAATACGCCGAGGATTGCCTTTTCTATAGTAAATATTTCAAAAAGAATTTTTTACTGTCGCAAATTTTAAATACGCAGAGGATTGCCTTTTCTATAGTAAATTTGTCAAAAAATAATTTTTTACTGTCGCAAATTTTAAATATACCGAAGATTGCCTTTTCTATAGTGAATTTTTCAAAAATGATTTTTTACTGTCGCAAATCTTAAATACGCCTAGGGTTGCCCTTTCTATAGTGAATTTGTCAAAAAATAATTTTTATTGTCGCAAATTTTAATACGCCGAGGATTGCCTTTTCTATAGTAAATTTTTCAAAAAAAAAAATATTTTACTGTCACAAATTTTAAATACGCCGAGGATTGCCTTTTCTATAGTGAATTTGTCAAAATAATATTTTTTACTGTCGCAAATTTTATATACGCCGAGGATTGCCTTTTCTATAGTGAATTTGTCAAAAAATAATTTTTTGCTGTAGCAAATTTTAAATATACCTAGGATTTAATTTTGTATAGTGAATTTTTCAAAAAATTTTTTTTTGCTCTCGCAAATTTTAAATACGCCGTGGATTGCCTTTTCTATAGTAAATTTTTCAAAAAATAATTTTTTACTGTAGCAAATTTTAAATATAACGAGGATTTAATTTTCTATAGTGAATTTGTCAAAAAATTATTTTTTGCTGTCGCAAATTTTAAATACGCCGAGGATTGCCTTTTCTATAGTATATTTTTCAAAAAATAATTTTTTATTGTCGCAAATTTTAAATACGCCGAGGATTGCCTTTTCTATATCAAATTTTTCAAAAAATAATTTTTTAATGTCGCAAATTTTAAATACGCCGAGGATTGCCTTTTCTATAGTGAATTTGTCAAAATAATATCCTTTACTGTCGCAAATTTTAAATACGCCGAGGATTGCCTTTTCTATAGTGAATTTGTCAAAAAATAATTTTTTGCTGTAGCAAATTTTAAATATACCGAGGATTTAATTTTCTATAGTGAATTTTTCAAAAAATTATTTTTTGCTCTCGCAAATTTTAAATACGCCGAGGATTGCCTTTTCTATAGTAAATTTTTCAAAAAATAATTTTTTACTGTAGCAAATTTTAAATATACCGAGGATTTAATTTTCTATAGTGAATTTTTCAAAAAATTATTTTTTGCTGTCGCAAATTTTAAATACGCCGAAGATTGCCTTTTCTATAGTAAATTTGTCAAAATAATATCTTTTACTGTCGCAAATTTTAAATACGCCGAGGATTGCCTTTTCTATAGTGAATTTGTCAAAAAATAATTTTTTGCTGTAGCAAATTTTAAATATACCGAGGATTTAATTTTCTATAGTGAATTTTTCAAAAAATTATTTTTTCCTCTCGCAAATTTTAAATACGCCGAGGATTGCCTTTTCTATAGTAAATTTTTCAAAAAATAATTTTTTACTGTAGCAAATTTTAAATATACCGAGGATTTAATTTTCTATAGTGAATTGAATTTTTCAAAAAATTATTTTTTGCTGTCGCAAATTTTAAATACGCCGAAGATTGCCTTTTCTATAGTAAATTTTTCCAAAAAGTATTTTTTACTGTCGCAAATTTTAAATACGCCGAGGATTGCCTTTTCTATAGTGAATTTGTCAAAATAATATTTTTTACTGTCGCAAATTTTAAGTACTCCGAGGACTGCCTTTTCTATAGTGAATTTGTCAAAAAATAATTTTTTCCTGTCGAAAATTTTAAATTCCCCGAGGATTGCCTTTTCTATAGTGAATTTGTCAAAAATAATTTTTTACTGTCGCAAATTTTAAATACGCCGAGGATTGCCTTTTCTATAGTGAATTTGTCAAAAAATAATTTTTTACTGTCGCAAATTTTAAATACTCCGAGGATTGCCTTTTATATAGTGAATTTGTCAAAAAATAATTTTTTACTGTCGCAAATTTTAAACACGCCGAGTATTGCCTTTTCTATAGTAAATTTATCAAAAAATAATTTTTTACTGTCGCAAATTTTAAATACGCCGAGGATTGCCATTTCTTTAGTGAATTTGTCAAAATAATATTTTTTTACTGTCGCAAATTTTGAATACGCCGAGGATCGTATTTTCTATAGTGAATTTGTAAAAATAATATTTTTTCTGTCGCAAATTTTAAATACGCCGAGGATTGCCTTTTCTATAGTGAATTTGTCAAAAAATAATTTTTTCCTGTCGAAAATTTTAAAATCCCGGAGGATTGCCTTTTCTATAGTGAATTTGTCAAAAAATAATTTTTTGCTGTCGCACATTTTAAATATACAGAGGATTGCCTTTTCTATAGTGAATTTGTCAAAAATAATTTTTTACTGTAGCAAATTTTAAATATACAAAGGATTTAATTTTCTATAGTGAATTTTTCAAAAAATTATTTTTTGCTCTCGCAAATTTTAAATACGCCGAGGATTGCCTTTTCTATAGTAAATATTTCAAAAAAGAATTTTTTACTGTCGCAAATTTTAAATAAGCAGAGGATTGCCTTTTCTATAGTAAATTTGTCAAAAAATAATTTTTTACTGTCGCAAATTTTAAATATACCGAAGATTGCCTTTTCTATAGTGAATTTTTCAAAAAATGATTTTTTACTGTCGCAAATCTTAAATACGCCTAGGGTTGCCCTTTCTATAGTGAATTTGTCAAAAAATAATTTTTTATTGTCGCAAATTTTAAATACGCCGAGGATTGCCTTTTCTATGGTAAATTTTTCAAAAAAAAAAATATTTTACTGTCACAAATTTTAAATACACAGAGGATTGCCTTTTCTATAGCAAATTTTCAAAAAATAATTTTTTAATGTCGCAAATTTTAAATACGCCGAGGATTGCCTTTTCTATAGTGAATTTGTCAAAATAATATTTTTTACTGTCGCAAATTTTAAATACGCCGAGGATTGCCTTTTCTATAGTGAATTTGTCAAAAAATAATTTTTTGCTGTAGCAAATTTTAAATATACCGAGGATTTAATTTTGTATAGTGAATTTTTCAAAAAATTTTTTTTTGCTCTCGCAAATTTTAAATACGCCGAGGATTGCCTTTTCTATAGTAAATTTTTCAAAAATAATTTTTTACTGTAGCAAATTTTAAATATAACGAGGATTTAATTTTCTATAGTGAATTTTTCCAAAAATTATTTTTTGCTGTCGCAAATTTTTAAATACGCCGAGGATTGCCTTTTCTATAGTAAATTTTTCAAAAAATAATTTTTTATTGTGGCAAATTTTAAATACGATGAGGATTGCCTTTTCTATAGCAAATTTTTCAAAAATAATTTTTTAATGTCGCAAATTTTAAATACGCCGAGGATTGCCTTTTCTATAGTGAATTTGTCAAAATAATATCTTTTACTGTCGCAAATTTTAAATACGCCGAGGATTGCCTTTTCTATAGTGAATTTGTCAAAAAATAATTTTTTGCTGTAGCAAATTTTAAATATACCGAGGATTTAATTTTCTATAGTGAATTTTTCAAAAATAATTTTTTGCTCTCGCAAATTTTAAATGCGCCGAGGATTGCCTTTTCTATAGTAAATTTTTCAAAAAATAATTTTTTACTGTAGCAAATTTTAAATATACCGAGGATTTAATTTTCTATAGTGAATTTTTCAAAAAATTATTTTTTGCTGTCGCAAATTTTAAATACGCCGAAGATTGCCTTTTCTATAGTAAATTTTTCAAAAAATTATTTTTTATTGTCGCAAATTTTAAATACGCCGAGCATTGCCTTTTCTATAGCGAATTTGTCAAAAAATAATTTTTTACTGTCGAAAATTTTAAATACGCCGAGGATTGCCTTTTCTTTAGTGAATTTGTCAAAATAATATTTTTTACTGTCGCAAATTTTGAATACGCCGAGGATTGCCTTTTCTATAGTGAATTGGTCAAAATAATATTTTTTACTGTCGCAAATTTTAAATGCGCCGAGGATTGCCTTTTTATATAGTGAATTTGTCAACAAAATAGTTTTTTACTGTCGCAAATTTTAAATATACCGAGGATTTAATTTTCTATAGTGAATTTTTCAAAAAATTATTTTTTGCTGTCGATAATTTTAACTACGCCGAGGATTGCCTTTGCTATAGTAAATTTTTCAAAAAAATAATTTTTTTCTGTCGCAAATTTTAAATACGGGGAGGATTGCCTTTTCTATAGTAAATTTGTCAAAATAATATTTTTTACTGTCGCAAATTTTTAATACGCCGAGGATTGCCTTTTCTATAGTGAATTTGTCAAAAAATAAATTTTTGCAGTGGCAAATTTTAAATATACCGATGATTGCCTTTTCTATAGTGAATTTTTCAAAAATTATTTTTTGCTGTCGCAGATTTTAAATACGCCGAGGATTGCCTTTTCTATAGTAAATTTTTCAAAAAACAATTTTTACTGTCGCAAATTTTAACTACGCCGAGGATTGCCTTTTCTTTAGTGAATTTGTCAAAATAATATTTTTTTACTGTCGCAAATTTTGAATACGCCGAGGATTGCCTTTTCTATAGTGAATTGGTCAAAATAATATTTTTTACTGTCGCAAATTTTAAATGCGCCGAGGATTGCCTTTTATATAGTGAATTTGTCAACAAAATAGTTTTTTACTGTCGCAAATTTTAAATACACCGAGGATTTAATTTTCTATAGTGAATTTTTCAAAAATTATTTTTTGCTGTCGCAAATTTTAACTACGCCGAGGATTGCCTTTGCTATAGTAAATTTTTCAAAAAAATAATTTTTTTCTGTCGCAAATTTTAAATACGGGGAGGCTTGCCTTTTCTATAGTAAATTTGTCAAAATAATATTTTTTACTGTCGCAAATTTTTAATACGCCGAGGATTGCCTTTTATATAGTGAATTTGTCAAAAAATAATTTTTTACAGTCGAAAATTTTAAACACGCCGAGTATTGCCTTTGCTATAGTAAATTTATCAAAAAATAATTTTTAACTGTCGCAAATTTTAAATACGCCGAGGATTGCCTTTTCTTTAGTGAATTTGTCAAAATAATATTTTTTACTGTCGCAAATTTTGAATACGCCGAGGATTGCCTTTTCTATAGTGAATTTTTCAAAAAATTATTTTTTACTGTCGCAAATTTTAAATACGCCGAGGATTGCCTTTTCTATAGTAAATTTTTCAAAAAATTATTTTTTACTGTCACAAATTTTAAATACGCCGAGGATTACCTTTTCTATGGTGAAGTTGTCAAAAAAAAAATTTTTTACTGTCGAAAATTTTAAATACCCCGAGGATTGCTTTTCTATAGTGAATTTGCCAAAAAATAATTTTTTACTGTCGCAAATTTTAAATATACCGAGAATTGACTTTTCTATAGTAAATTTAACAAAAAATTATTTTTTACGGTCGCAAAATTTTAATACGCCGAGGATTGCCTTTTCTATAGTGAATTTGTCAAAAAATAAATTTTTACAGTGGCAAATTTTAAATATACCGATGATTGCCTTTTCTGTAGTGAATTTTTCGAAAAATTGTTTCTTGCTGTCGCAAATTTTAAATACGCCGAGGATTGCCTTTTCTATAGTGAATTTGTCAAAAAATAATTTTTTCCTGTCGAAAATTTTAAATTCCCCGAGGATTGCCTTTTCTATAGTGAATTTGTCAAAAAATAATTTTATACTGTCGCAAATTTTAAATACGCCGAGGATTGCCTTTCTAGAGTGAATTTGTCAAACAATAATTTTTTACTGTCGAAGGTTTTACACACGCCGAGTATTGCCTTTTCTATAGTAAATTTTTCAAAAAATTATATTTTACTATCGCAAATTTTAAATACGCCGACTATTGCCTTTTCTATAGTGAATTTTTCGAAAAATTGTTTCTTGCTGTCGGAAATTTTAAATACGCCGAGGATTGCCTTTTCTATAGTGAATTTGTCAAAAAATAATTTTTTCCTGTCGAAAATTTTAAATTCCCCGAGGATTGCCTTTTCTATAGTGAATTTGTCAAAAAATAATTTTGTACTGTCGCAAATTTTAAATACGCCGCGGATTGCCTTTCTAGAGTGAATTTGTCAAACAATAATTTTTTACTGTCGAAGGTTTTACACACGCCGAGAATTGCCTTTTCTATAGTAAATTTTTCAAAAAATTATATTTTACTATCGCAAATTTTAAATACGCCGACTATTGCCTTTTCTATAGTAAATTTTTCCAAAAAGTATTTTTTACTGTCGCAAATTTTAAATACGCCGAGGATTGCCTTTTCTATAGTGAATTTGTCAAAATAACATTTTTTACTGTCGCAAATTTTAAGTACTCCGAGGACTGCCTTTTCTATAGTGAATTTGTCAAAAAATAATTTTTTCCTGTCGAAAATTTTAAATTCCCCGAGGATTGCCTTTTCTATAGTGAATTTGTCAAAAAATAATTTTTTACTGTCGCAAATTTTAAATACGCCGAGGATTGCCTTTTCTATAGTGAATTTGTCAAAAAATAATTTTTACTGTCGCAAATTGTAAATACTCCGAGGATTGACTTTTATATAGTGAATTTATCAAAAAATAATTTTTTACTGTCGCAAATTTTAAACACGCCGAGTATTGCCTTTTCTATAGTAAATTTATCAAAAAATAATTTTTTACTGTCGCAAATTTTAAATACGCCGAGGATTGCCTTTTCTTTAGTGAATTTGTCAAAATAATATTTTTTACTGTCGCAAATTTTGAATACGCCGAGGATTGCATTTTCTATAGTGAATTTGTAAAAATAATATTTTTTCTGTCGCAAATTTTAAATACGCCGAGGATTGCCTTTTCTATAGTAAATATTTCAAAAAAGAATTTTTTACTGTCGCAAATTTTAAATACGCAGAGGATTGCCTTTTCTATAGTAAATTTGTCAACAAATAATTTTTTACTGTCGCAAATTTTAAATATACCGAAGATTGCCTTTTCTATAGTGAATTTTTCAAAAAATGATTTTTTACTGTCGCAAATCTTAAATACGCCTAGGGTTGCCCTTTCTATAGTGAATTTGTCAAAAAATAATTTTTTATTGTCGCAAATTTTAAATACGCCGAGGATTGCCTTTTCTATGGTAAATTTTTCAAAAAATAATTTTTTAATGTCGCAAATTTTAAATACGCCGAGGATTGCCTTTTCTATAGTGAATTTGTCAAAATAATATTTTTTACTGTCGCAAATTTTATATACGCCGAGGATTGCCTTTTCTATAGTGAATTTGTCAAAAAATAATTTTTTGCTGTAGCAAATTTTAAATATACCTAGGATTTAATTTTGTATAGTGAATTTTTCAAAAAATTTTTTTTTGCTCTCGCAAATTTTAAATACGCCGTGGATTGCCTTTTCTATAGTAAATTTTTCAAAAAATAATTTTTTACTGTAGCAAATTTTAAATATAACGAGGATTTAATTTTCTATAGTGAATTTTTAAAAAAATTATTTTTTGCTGTCGCAAATTTTAAATACGCCGAGGATTGCCTTTTCTATAGTATATTTTTCAAAAAATAATTTTTTATTGTCGCAAATTTTAAATACGCCGAGGATTGCCTTTTCTATATCAAATTTTTCAAAAAATAATTTTTTAATGTCGCAAATTTTAAATACGCCGAGGATTGCCTTTTCTATAGTGAATTTGTCAAAATAATATCCTTTACTGTCGCAAATTTTAAATACGCCGAGGATTGCCTTTTCTATAGTGAATTTGTCAAAAAATAATTTTTTGCTGTAGCAAATTTTAAATATACCGAGGATTTAATTTTCTATAGTGAATTTTTCAAAAAATTATTTTTTGCTCTCGCAAATTTTAAATACGCCGAGGATTGCCTTTTCTATAGTAAATTTTTCAAAAAATAATTTTTTACTGTAGCAAATTTTAAATATACCGAGGATTTAATTTTCTATAGTGAATTTTTCAAAAAATTATTTTTTGCTGTCGCAAATTTTAAATACGCCGAAGATTGCCTTTTCTATAGTAAATTTGTCAAAATAATATCTTTTACTGTCGCAAATTTTAAATACGCCGAGGATTGCCTTTTCTATAGTGAATTTGTCAAAAAATAATTTTTTGCTGTAGCAAATTTTAAATATACCGAGGATTTAATTTTCTATAGTGAATTTTTCAAAAAATTATTTTTTCCTCTCGCAAATTTTAAATACGCCGAGGATTGCCTTTTCTATAGTAAATTTTTCAAAAAATAATTTTTTACTGTAGCAAATTTTAAATATACCGAGGATTTAATTTTCTATAGTGAATTGAATTTTTCAAAAAATTATTTTTTGCTGTCGCAAATTTTAAATACGCCGAAGATTGCCTTTTCTATAGTAAATTTTTCCAAAAAGTATTTTTTACTGTCGCAAATTTTAAATACGCCGAGGATTGCCTTTTCTATAGTGAATTTGTCAAAATAATATTTTTTACTGTCGCAAATTTTAAGTACTCCGAGGACTGCCTTTTCTATAGTGAATTTGTCAAAAAATAATTTTTTCCTGTCGAAAATTTTAAATTCCCCGAGGATTGCCTTTTCTATAGTGAATTTGTCAAAAAATAATTTTTTACTGTCGCAAATTTTAAATACGCCGAGGATTGCCTTTTCTATAGTGAATTTGTCAAAAAATAATTTTTTACTGTCGCAAATTTTAAATACTCCGAGGATTGCCTTTTATATAGTGAATTTGTCAAAAAATAATTTTTTACTGTCGCAAATTTTAAACACGCCGAGTATTGCCTTTTCTATAGTAAATTTATCAAAAAATAATTTTTTACTGTCGCAAATTTTAAATACGCCGAGGATTGCCATTTCTTTAGTGAATTTGTCAAAATAATATTTTTTACTGTCGCAAATTTTGAATACGCCGAGGATCGTATTTTCTATAGTGAATTTGTAAAAATAATATTTTTTCTGTCGCAAATTTTAAATACGCCGAGGATTGCCTTTTCTATAGTGAATTTGTCAAAAAATAATTTTTTCCTGTCGAAAATTTTAAAATCCCGGAGGATTGCCTTTTCTATAGTGAATTTTTCAAAAAATAATTTTTTGCTGTCGCACATTTTAAATATACAGAGGATTGCCTTTTCTATAGTGAATTTGTCAAAAAATAATTTTTTACTGTAGCAAATTTTAAATATACAAAGGATTTAATTTTCTATAGTGAATTTTTCAAAAAATTATTTTTTGCTCTCGCAAATTTTAAATACGCCGAGGATTGCCTTTTCTATAGTAAATATTTCAAAAAAGAATTTTTTACTGTCGCAAATTTTAAATAAGCAGAGGATTGCCTTTTCTATAGTAAATTTGTCAAAAAATAATTTTTTACTGTCGCAAATTTTAAATATACCGAAGATTGCCTTTTCTATAGTGAATTTTTCAAAAAATGATTTTTTACTGTCGCAAATCTTAAATACGCCTAGGGTTGCCCTTTCTATAGTGAATTTGTCAAAAAATAATTTTTTATTGTCGCAAATTTTAAATACGCCGAGGATTGCCTTTTCTATGGTAAATTTTTCAAAAAAAAAAATATTTTACTGTCACAAATTTTAAATACACAGAGGATTGCCTTTTCTATAGCAAATTTTTCAAAAAATAATTTTTTAATGTCGCAAATTTTAAATACGCCGAGGATTGCCTTTTCTATAGTGAATTTGTCAAAATAATATTTTTTACTGTCGCAAATTTTAAATACGCCGAGGATTGCCTTTTCTATAGTGAATTTGTCAAAAAATAATTTTTTGCTGTAGCAAATTTTAAATATACCGAGGATTTAATTTTGTATAGTGAATTTTTCAAAAAATTTTTTTTTGCTCTCGCAAATTTTAAATACGCCGAGGATTGCCTTTTCTATAGTAAATTTTTCAAAAAATAATTTTTTACTGTAGCAAATTTTAAATATAACGAGGATTTAATTTTCTATAGTGAATTTTTCCAAAAATTATTTTTTGCTGTCGCAAATTTTAAATACGCCGAGGATTGCCTTTTCTATAGTAAATTTTTCAAAAAATAATTTTTTATTGTGGCAAATTTTAAATACGATGAGGATTGCCTTTTCTATAGCAAATTTTTCAAAAAATAATTTTTTAATGTCGCAAATTTTAAATACGCCGAGGATTGCCTTTTCTATAGTGAATTTGTCAAAATAATATTTTTTACTGTCGCAAATTTTGAATACGCCGAGGATTGCCTTTTCTATAGTGAATTGGTCAAAATAATATTTTTTACTGTCGCAAATTTTAAATGCGCCGAGGATTGCCTTTTATATAGTGAATTTGTCAACAAAATAGTTTTTTACTGTCGCAAATTTTAAATATACCGAGGATTTAATTTTCTATAGTGAATTTTTCAAAAAATTATTTTTTGCTGTCGAAAATTTTAACTACGCCGAGGATTGCCTTTGCTATAGTAAATTTTTCAAAAAAATAATTTTTTTCTGTCGCAAATTTTAAATACGTGGAGGATTGCCTTTTCTATAGTAAATTTGTCAAAATAATATTTTTTACTGTCGCAAATTTTTAATACGCCGAGGATTGCCTTTTCTATAGTGAATTTGTCAAAAAATAAATTTTTGCAGTGGCAAATTTTAAATATACCATTGATTGCCTTTTCTATAGTGAATTTTTCAAAAAATTATTTTTTGCTGTAGCAAATTTTAAATATACCGAGGATTTAATTTTGTATAGTGAATTTTTCAAAAAAATTTTTTTTGCTATCGCAAATTTTAAATACGCCGAGGATTGCCTTTTCTATAGTAAATTTTTCAAAAAATAATTTTTTACTGTAGCAAATTTTAAATATACCGAGGATTTAATTTTCTATAGTGAATTTTTCAAAAAATTATTTTTTGCTCTCGCAAATTTTAAATACGCCGAGGATTGCCTTTTCTATAGTAAATTTTTCAAAAAATAATTTTTTACTGTAGCAAATTTTAAATATACCGAGGATTTAATTTTCTATAGTGAATTTTTCAAAAAATTATTTTTTGCTGTCGCAAATTTTAAATACGCCGAAGATTGCCTTTTCTATAGTAAATTTTTCAAAAAATTATTTTTTATTGTCGCAAATTTTAAATACGCCGAGCATTGCCTTTTCTATAGCGAATTTGTCAAAAAATAATTTTTTACTGTCGAAAATTTTAAATACGCCGAGGATTGCCTTTTCTTTAGTGAATTTGTCAAAATAATATTTTTTACTGTCGCAAATTTTGAATACGCCGAGGATTGCCTTTTCTATAGTGAATTGGTCAAAATAATATTTTTTACTGTCGCAAATTTTAAATGCGCCGAGGATTGCCTTTTATATAGTGAATTTGTCAACAAAATAGTTTTTTACTGTCGCAAATTTTAAATATACCGAGGATTTAATTTTCTATAGTGAATTTTTCAAAAAATTATTTTTTGCTGTCGAAAATTTTAACTACGCCGAGGATTGCCTTTGCTATAGTAAATTTTTCAAAAAAATAATTTTTTTCTGTCGCAAATTTTAAATACGGGGAGGATTGCCTTTTCTATAGTAAATTTGTCAAAATAATATTTTTTACTGTCGCAAATTTTTAATACGCCGAGGATTGCCTTTTCTATAGTGAATTTGTCAAAAAATAAATTTTTGCAGTGGCAAATTTTAAATATACCGATGATTGCCTTTTCTATAGTGAATTTTTCAAAAAATTATTTTTTGCTGTCGCAGATTTTAAATACGCCGAGGATTGCCTTTTCTATAGTAAATTTTTCAAAAAACAATTTTTACTGTCGCAAATTTTAACTACGCCGAGGATTGCCTTTTCTTTAGTGAATTTGTCAAAATAATATTTTTTACTGTCGCAAATTTTGAATACGCCGAGGATTGCCTTTTCTATAGTGAATTGGTCAAAATAATATTTTTTACTGTCGCAAATTTTAAATGCGCCGAGGATTGCCTTTTATATAGTGAATTTGTCAACAAAATAGTTTTTTACTGTCGCAAATTTTAAATATACCGAGGATTTAATTTTCTATAGTGAATTTTTCAAAAAATTATTTTTTGCTGTCGCAAATTTTAACTACGCCGAGGATTGCCTTTGCTATAGTAAATTTTTCAAAAAAATATTTTTTTTCTGTCGCAAATTTTAAATACGGGGAGGCTTGCCTTTTCTATAGTAAATTTGTCAAAATAATATTTTTTACTGTCGCAAATTTTTAATACGCCGAGGATTGCCTTTTATATAGTGAATTTGTCAAAAAATAATTTTTTACAGTCGAAAATTTTAAACACGCCGAGTATTGCCTTTGCTATAGTAAATTTATCAAAAAATAATTTTTAACTGTCGCAAATTTTAAATACGCCGAGGATTGCCTTTTCTTTAGTGAATTTGTCAAAATAATATTTTTTACTGTCGCAAATTTTGAATACGCCGAGGATTGCCTTTTCTATAGTGAATTTTTCAAAAAATTATTTTTTACTGTCGCAAATTTTAAATACGCCGAGGATTGCCTTTTCTATAGTAAATTTTTCAAAAAATTATTTTTTACTGTCACAAATTTTAAATACGCCGAGGATTACCTTTTCTATGGTGAAGTTGTCAAAAAAAAATTTTTTACTGTCGAAAATTTTAAATACCCCGAGGATTGCTTTTCTATAGTGAATTTGCCAAAAAATAATTTTTTACTGTCGCAAATTTTAAATATACCGAGAATTGACTTTTCTATAGTAAATTTCACAAAAAATTATTTTTTACGGTCGCAAAATTTTAATACGCCGAGGATTGCCTTTTCTATAGTGAATTTGTCAAAAAATAAATTTTTACAGTGGCAAATTTTA
The DNA here is from genome assembly GCA_963924295.1 of Dioctria rufipes. NCBI lineage: Eukaryota > Metazoa > Arthropoda > Insecta > Diptera > Asilidae > Dioctria > Dioctria rufipes. The sequence continues at coordinate 55,286 of CAWUPM010000552.1, forward strand.
AATATACCGATGATTGCCTTTTCTGTAGTGAATTTTTCGAAAAATTGTTTCTTGCTGTCGCAAATTTTAAATACGCCGAGGATTGCCTTTTCTATAGTGAATTTGTCAAAAAATAATTTTTTCCTGTCGAAAATTTTAAATTCCCCGAGGATTGCCTTTTCTATAGTGAATTTGTCAAAAAATAATTTTATACTGTCGCAAATTTTAAATACGCCGAGGATTGCCTTTCTAGAGTGAATTTGTCAAACAATAATTTTTTACTGTCGAAGGTTTTACACACGCCGAGTATTGCCTTTTCTATAGTAAATTTTTCAAAAAATTATATTTTACTATCGCAAATTTTAAATACGCCGACTATTGCCTTTTCTATAGTGAATTTTTCGAAAAATTGTTTCTTGCTGTCGGAAATTTTAAATACGCCGAGGATTGCCTTTTCTATAGTGAATTTGTCAAAAAATAATTTTTTCCTGTCGAAAATTTTAAATTCCCCGAGGATTGCCTTTTCTATAGTGAATTTGTCAAAAAATAATTTTGTACTGTCGCAAATTTTAAATACGCCGCGGATTGCCTTTCTAGAGTGAATTTGTCAAACAATAATTTTTTACTGTCGAAGGTTTTACACACGCCGAGAATTGCCTTTTCTATAGTAAATTTTTCAAAAAATTATATTTTACTATCGCAAATTTTAAATACGCCGACTATTGCCTTTTCTATAGTAAATTTTTCCAAAAAGTATTTTTTACTGTCGCAAATTTTAAATACGCCGAGGATTGCCTTTTCTATAGTGAATTTGTCAAAATAACATTTTTTATTGTCGCAAATTTTAAGTACTCCGAGGACTGCCTTTTCTATAGTGAATTTGTCAAAAAATAATTTTTTCCTGTCGAAAATTTTAAATTCCCCGAGGATTGCCTTTTCTATAGTGAATTTGTCAAAAAATAATTTTTTACTGTCGCAAATTTTAAATACGCCAAGGATTGCCTTTTCTATAGTGAATTTGTCAAAAAATAATTTTTACTGTCGCAAATTGTAAATACTCCGAGGATTGACTTTTATATAGTGAATTTATCAAAAAATAATTTTTTACTGTCGCAAATTTTAAACACGCCGAGTATTGCCTTTTCTATAGTAAATTTATCAAAAAATAATTTTTTACTGTCGCAAATTTTAAATACGCCGAGGATTGCCTTTTCTTTAGTGAATTTGTCAAAATAATATTTTTTACTGTCGCAAATTTTGAATACGCCGAGGATTGCATTTTCTATAGTGAATTTGTAAAAATAATATTTTTTCTGTCGCAAATTTTAAATACGCCGAGGATTGCCTTTTCTATAGTTAATTTGTCAAAAAATTTTTTTCCTTTCGAAAATTTTAAAATCCCCGAGGATTGCCTTTTCTATAGTGAATTTGTCAAAAAATAATTTTTTACTGTAGCAAATTTTAAATATACAAAGGATTTAATTTTCTATAGTGAATTTTTAAAAAAATCATTTTTTGCTCTCGCAAATTTTAAATACGCCGAGGAATGCCTTTTCTATAGTAAATATTTCAAAAAATAATTTTTTACTGTCGCAAATTTTAAATACGCAGAGGATTGCCTTTTCTATAGTAAATTTGTCAAAAAATAATTTTTTACTGTCGCAAATTTTAAATATACCGAAGATTGCCTTTTCTATAGTGAATTTTTCAAAAAATGATTTTTTACTGTCGCAAATCTTAAATACGCCTAGGGTTGCCCTTTCTATAGTGAATTTGTCAAAAAATAATTTTTTATTGTCGCAAATTTTAAATACGCCGAGGATTGCCTTTTCTATAGTAAATTTTTCAAAAAAAAAAATATTTTACTGTCACAAATTTTAAATATACAGAGGATTGCCTTTTCTATAGCAAATTTTTCAAAAAATAATTTTTTAATGTCGTTCTATAGTGTCGTTCTATAGTGAATTTGTCAAAATAATATTTTTTACTGTCGCAAATTTTAAATACGCCGAGGATTGCCTTTTCTATAGTGAATTTGTCAAAAAATAATTTTTTGCTGTAGCAAATTTTAAATATACCGAGGATTTAATTTTGTATAGTGAATTTTTCAAAAAATTATTTTTTGTTCTCGCAAATTTTAAATACGCCGAGCATTGCCTTTTCTATAGTAAATTTTTCAAAAAATAATTTTTTACTGTAGCAAATTTTAAATATACCGAGGATTTAATTTTCTATAGTAAATTTTTCAAAAAATTATTTTTTGCTGTCGCAAATTTTAAATACGCCGAGGATTGCCTTTTCTATAGTAAATTTTTCAAAAAATAATTTTTTGTTGTCGCAAATTTTAAATACACCGAGGATTGCCTTTTCTATAGCAAATTTTTCAAAAAATAATTTTTTAATGTCGCAAATTTTAAATACGCCGAGGATTGCCTTTTCTATAGTGAATTTGTCAAAAAATGATTTTTTACTGTCGCAAATCTTAAATACGCCTAGGGTAGCCCTTTCTATAGTGAATTTGTCAAAAAATAATTTTTTATTGTCGCAAATTTTAAATACGCCGAGGATTGCCTGAACTTTCTTTACATTGTGTATTGCTACACTTTGTAGAGTAGGTGCAGGGGTTTAAACCACATGCTACATTATTGTTTAGATAATATATATGATGGTTGAAATGGTAGGGTGGTGCACAACTTTCCATTCCTACATATGGTTGTGTGTGGGCGCAGTATGGGACAACCCGAACCAGACTTAAGGATTGTAATTTTATTTTATTAAGTTATATTGTATTTCATTTATTTCAATCAGTTTAGAAACCTGTGTACCGTTCAAAAGCCTCACAGCCAAAATGGTGTTAGTGTGAAGTATTATTTCCTATTATAGATGTTATTTTTTGGCATAAAGCTAGAAGTGCTGGGGGCTAAAAAACATACTATATTTTATTGAAATATATATGTTGCAGTGTGTCCGAGGTCAGACCAGACCACATTAACCTGACTATAGCAAGCATCTTAGACACTGACATGTACGTTAATTACTGTATTCTATCATCATGAGTATAGATTATAAGTCTCGATTGTTTTGTATTTTTTATTGTAATATTATTGCGAATTTATTTAAATTTATTATCTGATTTGAATTAGTTTAGAGATGTTTGAATTGGTACATTTCATTGAACTTGGTTTAATGAAGTGTTAAGTTTTGTCATGTTGCATTACCTTCCCGGAACTGGTAATGGATGAATAAGTGGAATCATATTCAGCGATTGGAATATGTTCGATGTTTGGAATTGTAGTAATATAATTTAATTTAAGATTAGCTGTGGGTGCCGTTTAGGCTCCTGCTTGGCTTTACCGGACGTTTCGCTCCCGCCACGGAGGTCATTCAGCGGTTTTGCTATAAAATGTGGTGAATTATCAGATGTACATACATGTGTACAAATTGTGGGAGGGTGTAGTAAACTAAGTTAAGAAATTATTATGGAACGGTCTGAGAAATTTGTGAGATTGGTTGTATTTGTTTGAGTATTTTGAATTATTATTTAGATTTCCTTCTTGGTAAATCAAAATTATGATTATCTGACATGTATAAGAAATGTTTAGATTTAGAATTCATTTTAGCACCAAATGATAAATTGATTGACTATATTTAGTTGAACTTTCTTTACATTGTGTATTGCTACACTTTGTAGAGTAGGTGCAGGGGTTTAAACCACATGCTACATTATTGTTTAGATAATATATATGATGGTTGAAATGGTAGGGTGGTGCACAACTTTCCATTCCTACATATGGTTGTGTGTGGGCGCAGTATGGGACAACCCGAACCAGACTTAAGGATTGTAATTTTATTTTATTAAGTTATATTGTATTTCATTTATTTCAATCAGTTTAGAAACCTGTGTACCGTTCAAAAGCCTCACAGCCAAAATGGTGTTAGTGTGAAGTATTATTTCCTATTATAGATGTTATTTTTTGGCATAAAGCTAGAAGTGCTGGGGGCTAAAAAACATACTATATTTTGAACTTTCTTTACATTGTGTATTGCTACACTTTGTAGAGTAGGTGCAGGGGTTTAAACCACATGCTACATTATTGTTTAGATAATATATATGATGGTTGAAATTGTAGGGTGGTGCACAACTTTCCATTCCTACATATGGTTGTGTGTGGGCGTAGTATGGGACAACCCGAGCCAGACTTAAGGATTTTAATTTTATTTTATTAAGTTATATTGTATTTTATTTATTTCAATCAGTTTAGAAACCTGTGTACCGTTCAAAAGCCTCACAGCCAAAATGGTGTTAGTGTGAAGTATTATTTCCTATTATAGATGTTATTTTTGTTATTATGTATGTTATTTTTTCGGCATAAAGCTAGAAGTGCTGGGGGTTAAAAACATACTATATTCTATTGAAATATATATGATGCAGTGTGTCCGAGGTCAGACCAGACCACATTAACCTGACTATAGTAAGTATCTTGGACACTAACATGTAGGTTAATTACTGTATTCTATCATCATGAGCATAGATTATAAGTCTCGATTGTTTTGTATTTCTTATTGTAATATTATTGCGAATTTATTTAAATTTATTATCTGATTTGAATTAGTTTAGAGATGTTTGAATTGGTGCATTTCATTGAACTTGGTTTAATGAAGTGTTAAGTTTTGTCATGTTGCATTACCTTCCCGGAACTGGTAATGGATGAATAAGTGGAATCATATTCAGCGATTGGAATATGTTCGATGTTTGGAATTGTAGTAATATAATTTAATTTAAGATTAGCTTTGGGTGCCGTTTAGGCTCCTGCTTGGCTTTACCGGACGTTTCGCTCCCGCCACGGAGTTCATTCAGCGGTTTTACTATAAAATGTGGTGAATTATCAGATGTACATACATGTGTACAAATTGTGGGAGGGTGTAGTAAACTAGGTTAAGAGATTATTATGGAACGGTCTGAGAAGTTTGTGAGATTGGTTGTATTTATTTGAGTATTTTAGAATTATTATTTAGATTTCCTTCTTGGTAAATCAAAATTATGATTATCTAACATGTATAAGAAATGTTTAGATTCTGAATTCATTTTAGCACCAAATGATAAATTGATTGACTATATTTAGTTTTAATTAATATATTTACTGTATGTACTAAAGTAACTTGAAATATATTACAAGGAGGAAATCTGTGATGTTTAAATTTTTATAATTGAAAATATATGTACCAGTTGTAGGTAGTTATGGTTGATTAAGTTAAGAAGTTATTATTGAATGGTCAGAGAAGTTTGTTAAATTGGTTGTATTGTTAAAGTATTCTAAATGATCATTTAGATTTCCCTCTTGGTAAATCAAATATCTTCAATTCACTGACACACACAAGATAAATTTACATTTAAAATATTATGGAGTAAAATCGCTAATTAGTTGACTATATTTAATTTTATGATGTATTCGATATTTCCAAGGTGGAAATCCGTAGCGTTTAAAGTTTTGTTATAAAAGTTTCCCATGAATATATACACATATGTGCAACCTACACGTGGACATAGTTAGCTAGATTAGGAAATTATCGTTAATTGGTCTGAAAAGTTTGTTAAATTATTTGTTATTTGTTTAAGCATTTCAAATAATTACTTAGATCTTCCTCCTGATAAATCTTCCTCCTGATAAATCAAAATCTACCACTTTCAGATAAGTGTAAGATAAACTCAAACTCGAATCCAATCCAGGACAAGACCGCCAATTACTTTACCAAATTAAACCGTCACCGCCATATTTACCAGTATGTAGTACTATAGTCTAATTTAGAAATCAATTCTGAGGATATCTGCAAAGCTTTAAAATTATATAAATGTTTGCTATGTTCATACGCATATATGTATATCTCATAGGTGGGTATAATTAATTAAATTGAGAAATTATTATTAAATGATCTGAAAGGTTAGTTAAATTAGTTGTCATTTGTTTAGGTATTCCAAATAATTATCTAGATTTCCTTTCTGATAAACTACGAAACTACAACTTTATGATATGTAGAAGATAACTTTAAGTTTGAAATTATTTACACATAAGATTGCTAATTAATTGACATTATCATTGTTATTGATATATTTACTAGTATGTGATAATGTAGTCTAATTTCGGAATTAATTCAGTGCAAGATTGCTAATAAATTGAGTACATTAATGTTATAGATATATTTACTGGTATGTAGTTAAACATCTTACCAGTAGGAAATCTGTAAGGTTAAATTTATTATAAAGTTTTTATATGGTTACTCTAACCTTGTTTTATTATCCTCCGTGTTTTTCCTATGATTTGGTGGTATTTTTGCATACTAGCCGTTTGTTGGGTGCTGTAGTTTTTTATCCAGCAATGAGTGATTGGGATGGTTCAGGTTGGTGAATGATTCCTCTAAAATAATCCTTTATAGGGCCTGTTCTAGTTGCGAACTTTCTTTACATTGTGTATTGCTACACTTTGTAGAGTAGGTGCAGGGGTTTAAACCACATGCTACATTATTGTTTAGATAATATATATGATGGTTGAAATGAACTTTCTTTACATTGTGTATTGCTACACTTTGTAGAGTAGGTGCAGGGGTTTAAACCACATGCTACATTATTGTTTAGATAATATATATGATGGTTGAAATGGTAGGGTGGTGCACAACTTTCCATTCCTACATATGGTTGTGTGTGGGCGCAGTATGGGACAACCCGAACTTTCTTTACATTGTGTATTGCTACACTTTGTAGAGTAGGTGCAGGGGTTTAAACCACATGCTACATTATTGTTTAGATAATATATATGATGGTTGAAATGGTAGGGTGGTGCACAACTTTCCATTCCTACATATGGTTGTGTGTGGGCGCAGTATGGGACAACCCGAACCAGACTTAAGGATTGTAATTTTATTTTATTAAGTTATATTGTATTTCATTTATTTCAATCAGTTTAGAAACCTGTGTACCGTTCAAAAGCCTCACAGCCAAAATGGTGTTAGTGTGAAGTATTATTTCCTATTATAGATGTTATTTTTTGGCATAAAGCTAGAAGTGCTGGGGGCTAAAAAACATACTATATTTTATTGAAATATATATGTTGCAGTGTGTCCGAGGTCAGACCAGACCACATTAACCTGACTATAGCAAGCATCTTAGACACTGACATGTACGTTAATTACTGTATTCTATCATCATGAGTATAGATTATAAGTCTCGATTGTTTTGTATTTTTTATTGTAATATTATTGCGAATTTATTTAAATTTATTATCTGATTTGAATTAGTTTAGAGATGTTTGAATTGGTACATTTCATTGAACTTGGTTTAATGAAGTGTTAAGTTTTGTCATGTTGCATTACCTTCCCGGAACTGGTAATGGATGAATAAGTGGAATCATATTCAGCGATTGGAATATGTTCGATGTTTGGAATTGTAGTAATATAATTTAATTTAAGATTAGCTGTGGGTGCCGTTTAGGCTCCTGCTTGGCTTTACCGGACGTTTCGCTCCCGCCACGGAGGTCATTCAGCGGTTTTGCTATAAAATGTGGTGAATTATCAGATGTACATACATGTGTACAAATTGTGGGAGGGTGTAGTAAACTAAGTTAAGAAATTATTATGGAACGGTCTGAGAAATTTGTGAGATTGGTTGTATTTGTTTGAGTATTTTGAATTATTATTTAGATTTCCTTCTTGGTAAATCAAAATTATGATTATCTGACATGTATAAGAAATGTTTAGATTTAGAATTCATTTTAGCACCAAATGATAAATTGATTGACTATATTTAGTTTTAATTAACATATTTACAGTATGTACTAACGCAACTTGATATATATTACAAGGAGGAAATCTGTGATGTTTAAATTTATTATAAATTGATTATTTTTCGCATAAATGCTAGAAGTGCTGGGGGCTAAAACACATGCTATATTTCATTGAAATATATATGATACTATGATGTGAGTACATAGGTACACCATTCCTATGACTCGTTGGTTGTTAGACAGTGTGCCTGAGATCAGACCAGATTACATCAACTAGAGTTTAGTAAGTATCTTAGAAATCGATATATTTGTTAATCACTGTGTCCAAACATTACGAGCAAAAAATTGGAATAAGGCTGCTGGAACCTTTATAAATATGGGTTTACTAGTTTGAGTTCTAGTATATGGGTTTACTAGTTTGAGTTCTAGTATATGAAGGTTCTGGTTTAAAAATATGTGTGGGTTAGTTCGACTAGCTAAAGTTAAAGAGGAGGATCGCTAGAGTAGTTTGGGTTTAGATTGAAATTATGTGAAAAGGTTTTGAAATTGAATATATTATCATTTAAATTGGTAAGTTTAGGTTCAAGAGGTATTGCTATGAGAAAGTTGAAAGAGTGTGTCCCATTATAGTTATCATAATGGATTATACTCAGTGTTCATAGCTAAGGATATGGTTAGTATTAATTATGATGCTCATGAACAATACTCAGTTTTATGATGAAACGTTATATGATTTTATATATTTATATATTTGGAATAGATTATAGGATTTTATAATATATGTGAATTGATTGTGTAATTGTCATGGTTCAGATTGTGTCACCCCACCCCCACATTGAAATGGTTAGAATTGTTAGATTTGTTTACCCTCCCGGATCTATCCCCCTTTCCCGTCACACCAAACCAGCGAGACACCAGGAGAAAGTCACCATTCCACTTGTCTCACGAAGTCAAGCTAGGACCGTTAATGAGAGGATTAGGTGATGCCCATTTTGCGGAGCGTTAAAGCATGAACTTTCTTTACATTGTGTATTGCTACACTTTGTAGAGTAGGTGCAGGGGTTTAAACCACATGCTACATTATTGTTTAGATAATATATATGATGGTTGAAATGGTAGGGTGGTGCACAACTTTCCATTCCTACATATGGTTGTGTGTGGGCGCAGTATGGGACAACCCGAACCAGACTTAAGGATTGTAATTTTATTTTATTAAGTTATATTGTATTTCATTTATTTCAATCAGTTTAGAAACCTGTGTACCGTTCAAAAGCCTCACAGCCAAAATGGTGTTAGTGTGAAGTATTATTTCCTATTATAGATGTTATTTTTTGGCATAAAGCTAGAAGTGCTGGGGGCTAAAAAACATACTATATTTTATTGAAATATATATGTTGCAGTGTGTCCGAGGTCAGACCAGACCACATTAACCTGACTATAGCAAGCATCTTAGACACTGACATGTACGTTAATTACTGTATTCTATCATCATGAGTATAGATTATAAGTCTCGATTGTTTTGTATTTTTTATTGTAATATTATTGCGAATTTATTTAAATTTATTATCTGATTTGAATTAGTTTAGAGATGTTTGAATTGGTACATTTCATTGAACTTGGTTTAATGAAGTGTTAAGTTTTGTCATGTTGCATTACCTTCCCGGAACTGGTAATGGATGAATAAGTGGAATCATATTCAGCGATTGGAATATGTTCGATGTTTGGAATTGTAGTAATATAATTTAATTTAAGATTAGCTGTGGGTGCCGTTTAGGCTCCTGCTTGGCTTTACCGGACGTTTCGCTCCCGCCACGGAGGTCATTCAGCGGTTTTGCTATAAAATGTGGTGAATTATCAGATGTACATACATGTGTACAAATTGTGGGAGGGTGTAGTAAACTAAGTTAAGAAATTATTATGGAACGGTCTGAGAAATTTGTGAGATTGGTTGTATTTGTTTGAGTATTTTGAATTATTATTTAGATTTCCTTCTTGGTAAATCAAAATTATGATTATCTGACATGTATAAGAAATGTTTAGATTTAGAATTCATTTTAGCACCAAATGATAAATTGATTGACTATATTTAGTTGAACTTTCTTTACATTGTGTATTGCTACACTTTGTAGAGTAGGTGCAGGGGTTTAAACCACATGCTACATTATTGTTTAGATAATATATATGATGGTTGAAATGGTAGGGTGGTGCACAACTTTCCATTCCTACATATGGTTGTGTGTGGGCGCAGTATGGGACAACCCGAACCAGACTTAAGGATTGTAATTTTATTTTATTAAGTTATATTGTATTTCATTTATTTCAATCAGTTTAGAAACCTGTGTACCGTTCAAAAGCCTCACAGCCAAAATGGTGTTAGTGTGAAGTATTATTTCCTATTATAGATGTTATTTTTTGGCATAAAGCTAGAAGTGCTGGGGGCTAAAAAACATACTATATTTTGAACTTTCTTTACATTGTGTATTGCTACACTTTGTAGAGTAGGTGCAGGGGTTTAAACCACATGCTACATTATTGTTTAGATAATATATATGATGGTTGAAATTGTAGGGTGGTGCACAACTTTCCATTCCTACATATGGTTGTGTGTGGGCGTAGTATGGGACAACCCGAGCCAGACTTAAGGATTTTAATTTTATTTTATTAAGTTATATTGTATTTTATTTATTTCAATCAGTTTAGAAACCTGTGTACCGTTCAAAAGCCTCACAGCCAAAATGGTGTTAGTGTGAAGTATTATTTCCTATTATAGATGTTATTTTTGTTATTATGTATGTTATTTTTTCGGCATAAAGCTAGAAGTGCTGGGGGTTAAAAACATACTATATTCTATTGAAATATATATGATGCAGTGTGTCCGAGGTCAGACCAGACCACATTAACCTGACTATAGTAAGTATCTTGGACACTAACATGTAGGTTAATTACTGTATTCTATCATCATGAGCATAGATTATAAGTCTCGATTGTTTTGTATTTCTTATTGTAATATTATTGCGAATTTATTTAAATTTATTATCTGATTTGAATTAGTTTAGAGATGTTTGAATTGGTGCATTTCATTGAACTTGGTTTAATGAAGTGTTAAGTTTTGTCATGTTGCATTACCTTCCCGGAACTGGTAATGGATGAATAAGTGGAATCATATTCAGCGATTGGAATATGTTCGATGTTTGGAATTGTAGTAATATAATTTAATTTAAGATTAGCTTTGGGTGCCGTTTAGGCTCCTGCTTGGCTTTACCGGACGTTTCGCTCCCGCCACGGAGTTCATTCAGCGGTTTTACTATAAAATGTGGTGAATTATCAGATGTACATACATGTGTACAAATTGTGGGAGGGTGTAGTAAACTAGGTTAAGAGATTATTATGGAACGGTCTGAGAAGTTTGTGAGATTGGTTGTATTTATTTGAGTATTTTAGAATTATTATTTAGATTTCCTTCTTGGTAAATCAAAATTATGATTATCTAACATGTATAAGAAATGTTTAGATTCTGAATTCATTTTAGCACCAAATGATAAATTGATTGACTATATTTAGTTTTAATTAATATATTTACTGTATGTACTAAAGTAACTTGAAATATATTACAAGGAGGAAATCTGTGATGTTTAAATTTTTATAATTGAAAATATATGTACCAGTTGTAGGTAGTTATGGTTGATTAAGTTAAGAAGTTATTATTGAATGGTCAGAGAAGTTTGTTAAATTGGTTGTATTGTTAAAGTATTCTAAATGATCATTTAGATTTCCCTCTTGGTAAATCAAATATCTTCAATTCACTGACACACACAAGATAAATTTACATTTAAAATATTATGGAGTAAAATCGCTAATTAGTTGACTATATTTAATTTTATGATGTATTCGATATTTCCAAGGTGGAAATCCGTAGCGTTTAAAGTTTTGTTATAAAAGTTTCCCATGAATATATACACATATGTGCAACCTACACGTGGACATAGTTAGCTAGATTAGGAAATTATCGTTAATTGGTCTGAAAAGTTTGTTAAATTATTTGTTATTTGTTTAAGCATTTCAAATAATTACTTAGATCTTCCTCCTGATAAATCTTCCTCCTGATAAATCAAAATCTACCACTTTCAGATAAGTGTAAGATAAACTCAAACTCGAATCCAATCCAGGACAAGACCGCCAATTACTTTACCAAATTAAACCGTCACCGCCATATTTACCAGTATGTAGTACTATAGTCTAATTTAGAAATCAATTCTGAGGATATCTGCAAAGCTTTAAAATTATATAAATGTTTGCTATGTTCATACGCATATATGTATATCTCATAGGTGGGTATAATTAATTAAATTGAGAAATTATTATTAAATGATCTGAAAGGTTAGTTAAATTAGTTGTCATTTGTTTAGGTATTCCAAATAATTATCTAGATTTCCTTTCTGATAAACTACGAAACTACAACTTTATGATATGTAGAAGATAACTTTAAGTTTGAAATTATTTACACATAAGATTGCTAATTAATTGACATTATCATTGTTATTGATATATTTACTAGTATGTGATAATGTAGTCTAATTTCGGAATTAATTCAGTGCAAGATTGCTAATAAATTGAGTACATTAATGTTATAGATATATTTACTGGTATGTAGTTAAACATCTTACCAGTAGGAAATCTGTAAGGTTAAATTTATTATAAAGTTTTTATATGGTTACTCTAACCTTGTTTTATTATCCTCCGTGTTTTTCCTATGATTTGGTGGTATTTTTGCATACTAGCCGTTTGTTGGGTGCTGTAGTTTTTTATCCAGCAATGAGTGATTGGGATGGTTCAGGTTGGTGAATGATTCCTCTAAAATAATCCTTTATAGGGCCTGTTCTAGTTGCGAACTTTCTTTACATTGTGTATTGCTACACTTTGTAGAGTAGGTGCAGGGGTTTAAACCACATGCTACATTATTGTTTAGATAATATATATGATGGTTGAAATGAACTTTCTTTACATTGTGTATTGCTACACTTTGTAGAGTAGGTGCAGGGGTTTAAACCACATGCTACATTATTGTTTAGATAATATATATGATGGTTGAAATGGTAGGGTGGTGCACAACTTTCCATTCCTACATATGGTTGTGTGTGGGCGCAGTATGGGACAACCCGAACTTTCTTTACATTGTGTATTGCTACACTTTGTAGAGTAGGTGCAGGGGTTTAAACCACATGCTACATTATTGTTTAGATAATATATATGATGGTTGAAATGGTAGGGTGGTGCACAACTTTCCATTCCTACATATGGTTGTGTGTGGGCGCAGTATGGGACAACCCGAACCAGACTTAAGGATTGTAATTTTATTTTATTAAGTTATATTGTATTTCATTTATTTCAATCAGTTTAGAAACCTGTGTACCGTTCAAAAGCCTCACAGCCAAAATGGTGTTAGTGTGAAGTATTATTTCCTATTATAGATGTTATTTTTTGGCATAAAGCTAGAAGTGCTGGGGGCTAAAAAACATACTATATTTTATTGAAATATATATGTTGCAGTGTGTCCGAGGTCAGACCAGACCACATTAACCTGACTATAGCAAGCATCTTAGACACTGACATGTACGTTAATTACTGTATTCTATCATCATGAGTATAGATTATAAGTCTCGATTGTTTTGTATTTTTTATTGTAATATTATTGCGAATTTATTTAAATTTATTATCTGATTTGAATTAGTTTAGAGATGTTTGAATTGGTACATTTCATTGAACTTGGTTTAATGAAGTGTTAAGTTTTGTCATGTTGCATTACCTTCCCGGAACTGGTAATGGATGAATAAGTGGAATCATATTCAGCGATTGGAATATGTTCGATGTTTGGAATTGTAGTAATATAATTTAATTTAAGATTAGCTGTGGGTGCCGTTTAGGCTCCTGCTTGGCTTTACCGGACGTTTCGCTCCCGCCACGGAGGTCATTCAGCGGTTTTGCTATAAAATGTGGTGAATTATCAGATGTACATACATGTGTACAAATTGTGGGAGGGTGTAGTAAACTAAGTTAAGAAATTATTATGGAACGGTCTGAGAAATTTGTGAGATTGGTTGTATTTGTTTGAGTATTTTGAATTATTATTTAGATTTCCTTCTTGGTAAATCAAAATTATGATTATCTGACATGTATAAGAAATGTTTAGATTTAGAATTCATTTTAGCACCAAATGATAAATTGATTGACTATATTTAGTTTTAATTAACATATTTACAGTATGTACTAACGCAACTTGATATATATTACAAGGAGGAAATCTGTGATGTTTAAATTTATTATAAATTGATTATTTTTCGCATAAATGCTAGAAGTGCTGGGGGCTAAAACACATGCTATATTTCATTGAAATATATATGATACTATGATGTGAGTACATAGGTACACCATTCCTATGACTCGTTGGTTGTTAGACAGTGTGCCTGAGATCAGACCAGATTACATCAACTAGAGTTTAGTAAGTATCTTAGAAATCGATATATTTGTTAATCACTGTGTCCAAACATTACGAGCAAAAAATTGGAATAAGGCTGCTGGAACCTTTATAAATATGGGTTTACTAGTTTGAGTTCTAGTATATGGGTTTACTAGTTTGAGTTCTAGTATATGAAGGTTCTGGTTTAAAAATATGTGTGGGTTAGTTCGACTAGCTAAAGTTAAAGAGGAGGATCGCTAGAGTAGTTTGGGTTTAGATTGAAATTATGTGAAAAGGTTTTGAAATTGAATATATTATCATTTAAATTGGTAAGTTTAGGTTCAAGAGGTATTGCTATGAGAAAGTTGAAAGAGTGTGTCCCATTATAGTTATCATAATGGATTATACTCAGTGTTCATAGCTAAGGATATGGTTAGTATTAATTATGATGCTCATGAACAATACTCAGTTTTATGATGAAACGTTATATGATTTTATATATTTATATATTTGGAATAGATTATAGGATTTTATAATATATGTGAATTGATTGTGTAATTGTCATGGTTCAGATTGTGTCACCCCACCCCCACATTGAAATGGTTAGAATTGTTAGATTTGTTTACCCTCCCGGATCTATCCCCCTTTCCCGTCACACCAAACCAGCGAGACACCAGGAGAAAGTCACCATTCCACTTGTCTCACGAAGTCAAGCTAGGACCGTTAATGAGAGGATTAGGTGATGCCCATTTTGCGGAGCGTTAAAGCATGAACTTTCTTTACATTGTGTATTGCTACACTTTGTAGAGTAGGTGCAGGGGTTTAAACCACATGCTACATTATTGTTTAGATAATATATATGATGGTTGAAATGGTAGGGTGGTGCACAACTTTCCATTCCTACATATGGTTGTGTGTGGGCGCAGTATGGGACAACCCGAACCAGACTTAAGGATTGTAATTTTATTTTATTAAGTTATATTGTATTTCATTTATTTCAATCAGTTTAGAAACCTGTGTACCGTTCAAAAGCCTCACAGCCAAAATGGTGTTAGTGTGAAGTATTATTTCCTATTATAGATGTTATTTTTTGGCATAAAGCTAGAAGTGCTGGGGGCTAAAAAACATACTATATTTTATTGAAATATATATGTTGCAGTGTGTCCGAGGTCAGACCAGACCACATTAACCTGACTATAGCAAGCATCTTAGACACTGACATGTACGTTAATTACTGTATTCTATCATCATGAGTATAGATTATAAGTCTCGATTGTTTTGTATTTTTTATTGTAATATTATTGCGAATTTATTTAAATTTATTATCTGATTTGAATTAGTTTAGAGATGTTTGAATTGGTACATTTCATTGAACTTGGTTTAATGAAGTGTTAAGTTTTGTCATGTTGCATTACCTTCCCGGAACTGGTAATGGATGAATAAGTGGAATCATATTCAGCGATTGGAATATGTTCGATGTTTGGAATTGTAGTAATATAATTTAATTTAAGATTAGCTGTGGGTGCCGTTTAGGCTCCTGCTTGGCTTTACCGGACGTTTCGCTCCCGCCACGGAGGTCATTCAGCGGTTTTGCTATAAAATGTGGTGAATTATCAGATGTACATACATGTGTACAAATTGTGGGAGGGTGTAGTAAACTAAGTTAAGAAATTATTATGGAACGGTCTGAGAAATTTGTGAGATTGGTTGTATTTGTTTGAGTATTTTGAATTATTATTTAGATTTCCTTCTTGGTAAATCAAAATTATGATTATCTGACATGTATAAGAAATGTTTAGATTTAGAATTCATTTTAGCACCAAATGATAAATTGATTGACTATATTTAGTTTTAATTAACATATTTACAGTATGTACTAACGCAACTTGATATATATTACAAGGAGGAAATCTGTGATGTTTAAATTTATTATAAATTGATTATTTTTCGCATAAATGCTAGAAGTGCTGGGGGCTAAAACACATGCTATATTTCATTGAAATATATATGATACTATGATGTGAGTACATAGGTACACCATTCCTATGACTCGTTGGTTGTTAGACAGTGTGCCTGAGATCAGACCAGATTACATCAACTAGAGTTTAGTAAGTATCTTAGAAATCGATATATTTGTTAATCACTGTGTCCAAACATTACGAGCAAAAAATTGGAATAAGGCTGCTGGAACCTTTATAAATATGGGTTTACTAGTTTGAGTGTGAACTTTCTTTACATTGTGTATTGCTACACTTTGTAGAGTAGGTGCAGGGGTTTAAACCACATGCTACATTATTGTTTAGATAATATATATGATGGTTGAAATTGTAGGGTGGTGCACAACTTTCCATTCCTACATATGGTTGTGTGTGGGCGTAGTATGGGACAACCCGAGCCAGACTTAAGGATTTTAATTTTATTTTATTAAGTTATATTGTATTTTATTTATTTCAATCAGTTTAGAAACCTGTGTACCGTTCAAAAGCCTCACAGCCAAAATGGTGTTAGTGTGAAGTATTATTTCCTATTATAGATGTTATTTTTGTTATTATGTATGTTATTTTTTTCGGCATAAAGCTAGAAGTGCTGGGGGTTAAAAACATACTATATTCTATTGAAATATATATGATGCAGTGTGTCCGAGGTCAGACCAGACCACATTAACCTGACTATAGTAAGTATCTTGGACACTAACATGTAGGTTAATTACTGTATTCTATCATCATGAGCATAGATTATAAGTCTCGATTGTTTTGTATTTCTTATTGTAATATTATTGCGAATTTATTTAAATTTATTATCTGATTTGAATTAGTTTAGAGATGTTTGAATTGGTGCATTTCATTGAACTTGGTTTAATGAAGTGTTAAGTTTTGTCATGTTGCATTACCTTCCCGGAACTGGTAATGGATGAATAAGTGGAATCATATTCAGCGATTGGAATATGTTCGATGTTTGGAATTGTAGTAATATAATTTAATTTAAGATTAGCTTTGGGTGCCGTTTAGGCTCCTGCTTGGCTTTACCGGACGTTTCGCTCCCGCCACGGAGTTCATTCAGCGGTTTTACTATAAAATGTGGTGAATTATCAGATGTACATACATGTGTACAAATTGTGGGAGGGTGTAGTAAACTAGGTTAAGAGATTATTATGGAACGGTCTGAGAAGTTTGTGAGATTGGTTGTATTTATTTGAGTATTTTAGAATTATTATTTAGATTTCCTTCTTGGTAAATCAAAATTATGATTATCTAACATGTATAAGAAATGTTTAGATTCTGAATTCATTTTAGCACCAAATGATAAATTGATTGACTATATTTAGTTTTAATTAATATATTTACTGTATGTACTAAAGTAACTTGAAATATATTACAAGGAGGAAATCTGTGATGTTTAAATTTTTATAATTGAAAATATATGTACCAGTTGTAGGTAGTTATGGTTGATTAAGTTAAGAAGTTATTATTGAATGGTCAGAGAAGTTTGTTAAATTGGTTGTATTGTTAAAGTATTCTAAATGATCATTTAGATTTCCCTCTTGGTAAATCAAATATCTTCAATTCACTGACACACACAAGATAAATTTACATTAAAATATTATGGAGTAAAATCGCTAATTAGTTGACTATATTTAATTTTATGATGTATTCGATATTTCCAAGGTGGAAATCCGTAGCGTTTAAAGTTTTGTTATAAAAGTTTCCCATGAATATATACACATATGTGCAACCTACACGTGGACATAGTTAGCTAGATTAGGAAATTATCGTTAATTGGTCTGAAAAGTTTGTTAAATTATTTGTTATTTGTTTAAGCATTTCAAATAATTACTTAGATGAACTTTCTTTACATTGTGTATTGCTACACTTTGTAGAGTAGGTGCAGGGGTTTAAAACCACATGCTACATTATTGTTTAGATAATATATATGATGGTTGAAATGGTAGGGTGGTGCACAACTTTCCATTCCTACATATGGTTGTGTGTGGGCGCAGTATGGGACAACCCGAACCAGACTTAAGGATTGTAATTTTATTTTATTAAGTTATATTGTATTTCATTTATTTCAATCAGTTTAGAAACCTGTGTACCGTTCAAAAGCCTCACAGCCAAAATGGTGTTAGTGTGAAGTATTATTTCTTGAACTTTCTTTACATTGTGTATTGCTACACTTTGTAGAGTAGGGTGCAGGGGTTTAAAACCACATGCTACATTATTGTTTAGATAATATATATGATGGTTGAAATGGTAGGGTGGTGCACAACTTTCCATTCCTACATATGGTTGTGTGTGGGCGCAGTATGGGACAACCCGAACTTTCTTTACATTGTGTATTGCTACACTTTGTAGAGTAGGTGCAGGGGTTTAAACCACATGCTACATTATTGTTTAGATAATATATATGATGGTTGAAATGGTAGGGTGGTGCACAACTTTCCATTCCTACATATGGTTGTGTGTGGGCGCAGTATGGGACAACCCGAACCAGACTTAAGGATTGTAATTTTATTTTATTAAGTTATATTGTATTTCATTTATTTCAATCAGTTTAGAAACCTGTGTACCGTTCAAAAGCCTCACAGCCAAAATGGTGTTAGTGTGAAGTATTATTTCCTATTATAGATGTTTATTTTTTGGCATAAAGCTAGAAGTGCTGGGGGCTAAAAAACATACTATATTTTATTGAAATATATATGTTGCAGTGTGTCCGAGGTCAGACCAGACCACATTAACCTGACTATAGCAAGCATCTTAGACACTGACTTGTACGTTAATTACTGTATTCTATCATCATGAGTATAGATTATAAGTCTCGATTGTTTTGTATTTTTTATTGTAATATTATTGCGAATTTATTTAAATTTATTATCTGATTTGAATTAGTTTAGAGATGTTTGAATTGGTACATTTCATTGAACTTGGTTTAATGAAGTGTTAAGTTTTGTCATGTTGCATTACCTTCCCGGAACTGGTAATGGATGAATAAGTGGAATCATATTCAGCGATTGGAATATGTTCGATGTTTGGAATTGTAGTAATATAATTTAATTTAAGATTAGCTGTGGGTGCCGTTTAGGCTCCTGCTTGGCTTTACCGGACGTTTCGCTCCCGCCACGGAGGTCATTCAGCGGTTTTGCTATAAAATGTGGTGAATTATCAGATGTACATACATGTGTACAAATTGTGGGAGGGTGTAGTAAACTAAGTTAAGAAATTATTATGGAACGGTCTGAGAAATTTGTGAGATTGGTTGTATTTGTTTGAGTATTTTGAATTATTATTTAGATTTCCTTCTTGGTAAATCAAAATTATGATTATCTGACATGTATAAGAAATGTTTAGATTTAGAATTCATTTTAGCACCAAATGATAAATTGATTGACTATATTTAGTTTTAAATTAACATATTTACAGTATGTACTAACGCAACTTGATGAACTTTCTTTACATTGTGTATTGCTACACTTTGTAGAGTAGGTGCTGGGGTTTAAACCACATTGCTACATATATTGTTTGGATAATATATATGATGGTTGAAATGGTTAGGGTGGTGCACAACTTTCCATTCCTACATATGGTTGTGTGTGGGCGCAGTATGGGACAACCCGAACCAGACTTAAGGATTGTAATTTTATTTTATTAAGTTATATTGTATTTCATTTATTTCAATCAGTTTAGAAACCTGTGTACCGTTCAAAAGCCTCACAGCCAAAATGGTGTTAGTGTGAAGTATTATTTCCTATTATAGATGTTATTTTTTGGCATAAAGCTAGAAGTGCTGGGGGCTAAAAAACATACTATATTTTATTGAAATATATATGTTGCAGTGTGTCCGAGGTCAGACCAGACCACATTAACCTGACTATAGCAAGCATCTTAGACACTGACATGTACGTTAATTACTGTATTCTATCATCATGAGTATAGATTATAAGTCTCGATTGTTTTGTATTTTTTATTGTAATATTATTGCGAATTTATTTAAATTTATTATCTGATTTGAATTAGTTTAGAGATGTTTGAATGGTACATTTCATTGAACTTGGTTTAATGAAGTGTTAAGTTTTGTCATGTTGCATTACCTTCCCGGAACTGGTAATGGATGAATAAGTGGAATCATATTCAGCGATTGGAATATGTTCGATGTTTGGAATTGTAGTAATATAATTTAATTTAAGATTAGCTGTGGGTGCCGTTTAGGCTCCTGCTTGGCTTTACCGGACGTTTCGCTCCCGCCACGGAGGTCATTCAGCGGTTTTGCTATAAAATGTGGTGAATTATCAGATGTACATACATGTGTACATATTGTGGGAGGGGTGTAGTAAACTAAGTTAAGAAATTATTATGGAACGGTCTGAGAAATTTGTGAGATTGGTTGTATTTGTTTGAGTATTTTGAATTATTATTTAGATTTCCTTCTTGGTAAATCAAATTATGATTATCTGACATGTATAAGAAATGTTTAGATTTAGAATTCATTTTAGCACCAAATGATAAATTGATTGACTATATTTAGTTTTAATTAACATATTTACAGTATGTACTAACGCAACTTGATATATATTACAAGGAGGAAATCTGTGATGTTTAAATTTATTATAAATTGATTATTTTTCGCATAAATGCTAGAAGTGCTGGGGGCTAAAACACATGCTATATTTCATTGAAATATATATGATACTTTGATGTGAGTACATAGGTACACCATTCCTATGACTCGTTGGTTGTTAGACAGTGTGCCTGAGATCAGACCAGATTACATCAACTAGAGTTTAGTAAGTATCTTAGAAATCGATATATTTGTTAATCACTGTGTCCAAACATTACGAGCAAAAAATTGGAATAAGGCTGCTGGAACCTTTATAAATATGGGTTTACTAGTTTGAGTTCTAGTATATGGGTTTACTAGTTTGAGTTCTAGTATATGAAGGTTCTGGTTTAAAAATATGTGTGGGTTAGTTCGACTAGCTAAAGTTAAAGAGGAGGATCGCTAGAGTAGTTTGGGTTTAGATTGAAATTATGTGAAAAGGTTTTGAAATTGAATATATTATCATTTAAATTGGTAAGTTTAGGTTCAAGAGGTATTGCTATGAGAAAGTTGAAAGAGTGTGTCCCATTATAGTTATCATAATGGATTATACTCAGTGTTCATAGCTAAGAACTTTCTTTACATTGTGTATTGCTACACTTTGTAGAGTAGGTGCAGGGGTTTAAACCACATGCTACATTATTGTTTAGATAATATATATGATGGTTGAAATGGTAGGGTGGTGCACAACTTTCCATTCCTACATATGGTTGTGTGTGGGCGCAGTATGGGACACCCGAACCAGACTTATGGATTGTAATTTTATTTTATTAAGTTATATTGTATTTCATTTATTTCAATCAGTTTAGAAACCTGTGTACCGTTCAAAAGCCTCACAGCCAAAATGGTGTTAGTGTGAAGTATTATTTCCTATTATAGATGTTATTTTTTGGCATAAAGCTAGAAGTGCTGGGGGCTAAAAAACATACTATATTTTATTGAAATATATATGTTGCAGTGTGTCCGAGGTCAGACCAGAACTTTCTTTACATTGTGTATTGCTACACTTTGTAGAGTAGGTGCAGGGGTTTAAACCACATGCTACATTATTGTTTAGATAATATATATGATGGTTGAAATGGTAGGGTGGTGCACAACTTTCCATTCCTACATATGGTTGTGTGTGGGCGCAGTATGGGACAACCCGAACTTTCTTTACATTGTGTATTGCTACACTTTGTAGAGTAGGTGCAGGGGTTTAAACCACATGCTACATTATTGTTTAGATAATATATATGATGGTTGAAATGGTAGGGTGGTGCACAACTTTCCATTCCTACATATGGTTGTGTGTGGGCGCAGTATGGGACAACCCGAACCAGACTTAAGGATTGTAATTTTATTTATTAAGTTATATTGTATTTCATTTATTTCAATCAGTTTAGAAACCTGTGTACCGTTCAAAAGCCTCACAGCCAAAATGGTGTTAGTGTGAAGTATTATTTCCTATTATAGATGTTATTTTTTGGCATAAAGCTAGAAGTGCTGGGGGCTAAAAAACATACTATATTTTATTGAAATATATATGTTGCAGTGTGTCCGAGGTCAGACCAGACCACATTAACCTGACTATAGCAAGCATCTTAGACACTGACATGTACGTTAATTACTGTATTCTATCATCATGAGTATAGATTATAAGTCTCGATTGTTTTGTATTTTTTATTGTAATATTATTGCGAATTTATTTAAATTTATTATCTGAATTGAATTAGTTTAGAGATGTTTGAATTGGTACATTTCATTGAACTTGGTTTAATGAAGTGTTAAGTTTTGTCATGTTTGCATTACCTTCCCGGAACTGGTAATGGATGAATAAGTGGAATCATATTCAGCGATTGGAATATGTTCGATGTTTGGAATTGTAGTAATATAATTTAATTTAAGATTAGCTGTGGGTGCCGTTTAGGCTCCTGCTTGGCTTTACCGGACGTTTCGCTCCCGCCACGGAGGTCATTCAGCGGTTTTGCTATAAAATGTGGTGGAATTATCAGATGTACATACATGTGTACAAATTGTGGGAGGGTGTAGTAAACTAAGTTAAGAAATTATTATGGAACGGTCTGAGAAATTTGTGAGATTGGTTGTATT
>CAWUPM010000553.1:0-30034 GCA_963924295.1 Dioctria rufipes
TAAATTTTTTACTGTCGCAAATTTTAAATACGCCGAGGATTGCCTTTTCTATAGTAAATTTTTCAAAAAATAATTTTTTACTGTCGCAAATTTAAAATACGCCGAGGATTGCCTTTTCTGTAGTAAATTTTTCAAAAATAATTTTTTATTGTCGCAAATTTTAAATACGCCGAGGATTGCCATTTCTATAGTAAATTTTTCAAAAAATAATTGTTTACTTTCGCAAATTTTAAATACGCCGAGGATTGCCATTTCTATAGTAAATTTTTCAAAAAATAATTGTTTACTGTCGCAAATTTTAAATACGCCGAGGATTGCCATTTCTATAGTAAATTTTTCAAAAAATAATTTTTTACTGTCGCAAATTTTAAATACGCTGAGGATTGCCTTTTCTATAGTAAATTTTTCAAAAAATAATTTGTTACTGTCGCAAATTTTAAATACGCCGAGGATTGCCTTTTCTATAGTAAATTTTTCAAAAAATAATTTTTTACTGTCACAAATTTTAAATACGCCGAGGATTGCCTTTTCTATAGTAAATTTTTCAAAAAATAATTTTATACTGTCGCAAATTTTAAATACGCCGAGGATTGCCTTTTCTATAGTAAATTTTTCAAAAAATAATTTTTTACTGTCGCAAATTTTAAATACGCCGAGGATTGCCTTTTCTATAGTAAATTTTTCAAAAAATAATTTTTTACTGTCACAAATTTTAAATACGCCGAGGATTGCCTTTTCTATAGTAAATTTTTCAAAAAATAATTTTTTACTGTCGCAAATTTTAAATACGCCGAGGATTGCCTTTTCTATAGTAAATTTTTCAAAAAATAATTTTTTACTGTCGCAAATTTTAAATACGCCGAGGATTGCCTTTTCTATAGTAAATTTTTCAAAAAATAATTTTTACTGTCGCAAATTTTAAATACGCCGAGGATTGCCTTTTCTATAGTAAATTTTTCAAAAAATAATTTTTTACTGTCACAAATTTTAAATACGCCGAGGATTGCCTTTTCTATAGTAAATTTTTCAAAAAATAATTTTTTACTGTCGCAAATTTTAAATACGCCGAGGATTGCATTTTCTATAGTAAATTTTTCAAAAAATAATTTTTTCTGTCGCAAATTTTAAATACGCCGAGGATTGCCTTTTCTATAGTAAATTTTTCAAAAAATAATTTTTTACTGTCACAAATTTTAAATACGCCGAGGATTGCCTTTTCTATAGTAAATTATCCAAAAAATAATTTTTTACTGTCGCAAATTTTAAATACGCCGAGGATTGCCTTTTCTATAGTAAATTTTTCAAAAAATAATTTTTTACTGTCGCAAATTTTAAATACGCTGAAGATTGCCTTTTCTATAGTAAATTTTTCAAAAAATAATTTTTACTGTCGCAAATTTTAAATACGCCGAGGATTGCCTTTTTTATAGTAAATTTTTCAAAACATAATTTTTTACTGTCGCAAATTTTAAATACGCCGAGGATTGCCATTTCTATAGTAAATTTTTCAAAAAATAATTTGTTACTGTCGCAAATTTTAAATACGCCGAGGATTGCCTTTTCTATAGTAAATTTTTCAAAAAATAATTTTTTACTGTCACAAATTTTAAATACGCCGATGATTGCCTTTTCTATAGTAAATTTTTCAAAAAATAATTTTTTACTGTCGCAAATTTTAAATAGCCGAGGATTGCCTTTTCTATAGTAAATTTTTCAAAAAATAATTTTTTACTGTCACAAATTTTAAATACGCCGAGGATTGCCTTTTCTATAGTGAATTTTCAAAAAATAAATTTTTACTGTCGCAAATTTTAAATACGCAGAGGATTGCCTTTTCTATAGTAAATTTTTCAAAAAATAATTTTTTACTGTCGCAAATTTTAAATACGCCGAGGATTGCCTTTTCTATAGTAAATTTTTCAAAAAATAATTTTTTACTGTCACAAAATTTAAATACGCCGAGGATTGCCTTTTCTATAGTAAATTTTTCAAAAAAATAATTTTTTACTGTCGCAAATTTTAAATACGCCGAGGATTGCCTTTTCTATAGTAAATTTTTCAAAAAATAATTTTTTACTGTCGCAAATTTTAAATACGCCGAGGATTGCCTTTTCTATAGTAAATTTTTCAAAAAATAATTTTTTACTGTCGCAAATTTTAAATACGCCGAGGATTGCCTTTTCTATAGTAAACTTTTCAAAAAATAATTTGTTACTGTCGCAAATTTTAAATACGCCGAGGATTGCCTTTTCTATAGTAAATTTTTCAAAAAATAATTTTTTACTGTCGCAAATTTTAAATACGCCGAGGATTGCCTTTTCTATAGTAAATTTTTTACTGTCACAAATTTTAAATACGCCGAGGATTGCCTTTTCTATAGTAAATTTTTCAAAAAATAATTTTTTACTGTCGCAAATTTTAAATACGCCGAGGATTGCCTTTTCTATAGTAAATTTTTCAAAAAATAATTTTTTACTGTCGCAAATTTTAAATACGCCGAGGATTGCCTTTTCTATAGTAAATTTTTCAAAAATAATTTTTTACTGTCGCAAATTTTAAATACGCCGAGGATTGCCTTTTCTATAGTGAATTTGTCAAAAAATAAATTTTTACTGTCGCAAATTTTAAATACGCCGAGGATTGCCTTTTCTATAGTAAATTTTTCAAAAAATAATTTTTTACTGTCGCAAATTTAAAATACGCCGAGGATTGCCTTTTCTGTAGTAAATTTTTCAAAAAATAATTTTTTATTGTCGCAAATTTTAAATACGCCGAGGATTGCCATTTCTATAGTAAATTTTTCAAAAAATAATTGTTTACTGTCGCAAATTTTAAATACGCCGAGGATTGCCATTTCTATAGTAAATTTTTCAAAAAATAATTTTTTACTGTCGCAAATTTTAAATACGCTGAGGATTGCCTTTTCTATAGTAAATTTTTCAAAAAATAATTTGTTACTGTCGCAAATTTTAAATACGCCGAGGATTGCCTTTTCTATAGTAAATTTTTCAAAAAATTATTTTTTACTGTCACAAATTTTAAATACGCCGAGGATTGCCTTTTCTATAGTAAATTTTTCAAAAAATAATTTTTTACTGTCGCAAATTTTAAATACGCCGAGGATTGCCTTTTCTATAGTAAATTTTCCAAAAAATTAATTTTTACTGTCGCAAATTTTAAATACGCCGAGGATTGCCTTTTCTATAGTAAATTTTTCAAAAAATAATTTTTTACTGTCACATATTTTAAATACACCGAGGATTGCCTTTTCTATAGTAAATTTTTCAAAAAATTATTTTTACTGTCGCAAATTTTAAATACTCCGAGGATTGCCTTTTCTATAGTGAATTTTCAAAAAATAAATTTTTACTGTCGCAAATTTTAAATACGCAGAGGATTGCCTTTTCTATAGTAAATTTTTCAAAAAATAATTTTTTACTGTCGCAAATTTTAAATACGCCGAGGATTGCCTTTTCTATAGTGAATTTGTCAAAATAATATTTTTTACGATCGCAAATTTTAAATATGCCGAGGATTGCCTTTTCTATAGTGAATTTATCAAAAAATAATTTTTTACTGTCGCAAATTTTAAATATACCGAGTATTGCCTTTTCTATAGTGAATTTTTCAAAAAATTATTTTTTACTGTCGCAAATTTTAAATACGTCGAGGATTGCCTTTTCTATAGTAAATGTCTCAAAAAATTATTTTTTACGGTCTCAAATTTTTAATACGCCAAGGATTACCTTTTATATAGTGAATTTGTCAAAAAATAAACTTTTACTGTCGCAAATTTTAAATACGCCGAGGATTGCCTTTTCTATAGTAAATTTTTCAAAAAACAATTTTTTACAGTCGCAAATTTTAAATACTCCGAGGATTGCCTTTTCTATAGTGAATTTTCAAAAAATTAATTTTTACTGTCGCAAATTTTAAATACGCAGAGGATTTCCTTTTCTATAGTAAATTTTTCAAGAAATAATTTTTTATTGTCGCAAATTTTAAATACGCCGAGGATTGCCTTTTCTATAGTAAATTTTTCAAAAAATAATTTTTTAATGTCACAAATTTTAAATACGCCGAGGATTGCCTTTTCTATAGTAAATTTTTCAAAAAATAATTTTTTAGTTTCGCAAATTTTAAATACGCCGAGGATTGCCTTTTCTAAAGTAAATTTTTCAAAAAATAATTTTTTACTGTCGCAAATTTTAAATACGCCGAGGATTGCCTTTTCTATAGTAAATTTTTCAAAAAATTATTTTTTACTGTCGCAAATTTTAAATACGCCGAGGATTGCCATTTCTATAGTAAATTTTTCAAAAAATAACTTGTTACTGTCGCAAATTTTAAATACGCCGACGATTGCCTTTTCTATAGTAAATTTTTCAAAAAATAATATTTTACTGTCACAAATTTTAAATACGCCGAGGATTGCCTTTTCTATAGTAAATTTTTCAAAAAATAACTTTTTACTGTCGCAAATTTTAAATACGCCGAGGATTGCCTTTTCTATAGTAAATTTTTCAAAAAATAATTTTTTACTGTCACAAATTTTAAATACGCCGAGGATTGCCTTTTCTATAGTAAATTTTTCAAAAAATAATTTTTTACTGTCGCAAATTTTAAATAAGCCTAGGATTGCCTTTTCTATAGTAAATTTTTCAAAAAATAATTTTTTACTGTCGCAAATTTTAAAGACGCCGAGGATTGCCTTTTCTATAGTAAATTTTTCAAAAAATAATTTTTTACTGTCGCAAATTTTAAATACGCCGAGGATTACCATTTCTATAGTAAATTTTTCAAAAAATAATTTGTTACTGTCGCAAATTTTAAATACGCCGAGGATTGCCTTTTTTATATTGAATTTTTCAAAATAATATTTTTTACGGTCGCAAATTTTAAATACGCCGAGGATTGCCTTTTCTATAGTAAATTTTTCAAAAAATAATTTTTTACTGTCGCAAATTTTAAATACGCCGAGGATTGCCTTTTCTATAGTAAATTTTTCAAAAAATAATTTTTTACTGTCGCAAATTTTAAATACGCTGAGGCTTGCCTTTTCTATAGTAAATTTTTCAAAAAATAATTTTCTTTCTGTCGCAAATTTTAAATACGCCGAGGATTGCCTTTTCTATAGTGAATTTGTCAAAATAATATTTTTTACGATCGCAAATTTTAAATATGCCGAGGATTGCCTTTTCTATAGTGCATTTGTCAAAAAATAATTTTTTACTGTCGCAAATTTTAAATATACCGAGTATTGCGTTTTCTATAGTGAATTTTTAAAGAATTTTTTTTTACTGTCGCAAATTTTAAATACGTCGAGGATTGCCTTTTCTATAGTAAATGTCTCAAAAAATTATTTTTTACGGTCTCAATTTTTTAATACGCCAAGGATTGCCTTTTATATAGTGAATTTGCCAAAAAATAAACTTTTACGGTCGCAAATTTTAAATACGCCGAGGATTGCCTTTTCTATAGTAAATTTTTCAAAAAATAATTTTTTACTGTCGCAAATTTTAAATAAGCCTAGGATTGCCTTTTCTATAGTAAATTTTTCAAAAAATAATTTTTTACTGTCGCAAATTTTAAAGACGCCGAGGATTGCCTTTTCTATAGTAAATTTTTCAAAAAATAATTTTTTACTGTCGCAAATTTTAAATACGCCGAGGATTACCATTTCTATAGTAAATTTTTCAAAAAATAATTTGTTACTGTCGCAAATTTTAAATACGCCGAGGATTGCCTTTTTTATATTGAATTTTTCAAAATAATATTTTTTACGGTCGCAAATTTTAAATACGCCGAGGATTGCCTTTTCTATAGTAAATTTTTCAAAAAATAATTTTTTAATGTCACAAATTTTAAATACGCCGAGGATTGCCTTTTCTATAGTAAATTTTTCAAAAAATAATTTTTTAGTGTCGCAAATTTTAAATACGCCGAGGATTGCCTTTTCTAAAGTAAATTTTTCAAAAAATAATTTTTTACTGTCGCAAATTTTAAATACGCCGAGGATTGCCTTTTCTATAGTAAATTTTTCAAAAAATAATTTTTTATTGTCGCAAATTTTAAATACGCCGAGGATTGCCTTTTCTATAGTAAATTTTTCAAAAAATAATTTTTTAATGTCACAAATTTTAAATACGCCGAGGATTGCCTTTTCTATAGTAAATTTTTCAAAAAATAATTTTTTACTGTCGCAAATTTTAAATACTCCGAGGATTGCCTTTTCTATAGTGAATTTTCAAAAAATAAATTTTTACTGTCGCAAATTTTAAATACGCGGAGGATTTCCTTTTCTATAGTAGATTTTTCAAAAAATAATTTTTTATTGTCGCAAATTTTAAATACGCCGAGGATTGCCTTTTCTATAGTAAATTTTTCAAAAAATAATTTTTTAATGTCACAAATTTTAAATACGCCGAGGATTGCCTTTTCTATAGTAAATTTTTCAAAAAATAATTTTTTAGTGTCGCAAATTTTAAATACGCCGAGGATTGCCTTTTCTAAAGTAAATTTTTCAAAAAATAATTTTTTACTGTCGCAAATTTTAAATACGCCGAGGATTGCCTTTTCTATAGTAAATTTTTCAAAAAATAATTTTTTACTGTCGCAAATTTTAAATACGCCGAGGATTGCCATTTCAATAGTAAATTTTTCAAAAAATAATTTGTTACTGTCGCAAATTTTAAATACGCCGAGGATTGCCTTTTCTATAGTAAATTTTTCAAAAAATAATATTTTACTGTCACAAATTTTAAATACGCCGAGGATTGCCTTTTCTATAGTAAATTTTTCAAAAAATAATTTTTTACTGTCGCAAATTTTAAATACGCCGAGGATTGCCTTTTCTATAGTAAATTTTCCAAAAAATTATTTTTTACTGTCGCAAATTTTAAATACGCCGAGGATTGCCTTTTCTATAGTAAATTTTTCAAAAAATAATTTTTTACTGTCACAAATTTTAAATACGCCGAGGATTGCCTTTTCTATAGTAAATTTTTCAAAAAATAATTTTTTACTGTCGCAAATTTTAAATACGCCGAGGATTGCCTTTTCTATAGTAAATTTTTCAAAAGATAATTTTTTACAGTCGCAAATTTTAAATACCCCGAGGATTGCCTTTTCTATAGTGAATTTTCAAAAAATAAATTTTTACTGTCGCAAATTTTAAATACGCAGAGGATTGCCTTTTCTATAGTAAATTTTTCAAAAAATAATTTGTTACTGTCGCAAATTTTAAATACGCCGAGGATTGCCTTTTCTATAGTAAATTTTTCAAAAAATTATTTTTTACTGTCACAAATTTTAAATACGCCGAGGATTGCCTTTTCTATAGTAAATTTTTCAAAAAATAATTTTTTACTGTCGCAAATTTTAAATACGCCTAGGATTGCCTTTTCTATAGTAAATTTTCCAAAAATTTAATTTTTACTGTCGCAAATTTTAAATACGCCGAGGATTGCCTTTTCTATAGTAAATTTTTCAAAAAATAATTTTTTACTGTCACATATTTTAAATACACCGAGGATTGCCTTTTCTATAGTAAATTTTTCAAAAAATTATTTTTTACTGTCGCAAATTTTAAATACTCCGAGGATTGCCTTTTCTATAGTGAATTTTCAAAAAATAAATTTTTACTGTCGCAAATTTTAAATACGCAGAGGATTGCCTTTTCTATAGTAAATTTTTCAAAAAATAATTTTTTACTGTCGCAAATTTTAAATACGCCGAGGATTGCCTTTTCTATAGTGAATTTGTCAAAATAATATTTTTTACGATCGCAAATTTTAAATATGCCGAGGATTGCCTTTTCTATAGTGAATTTATCAAAAAATAATTTTTTACTGTCGCAAATTTTAAATATACCGAGTATTGCCTTTTCTATAGTGAATTTTTCAAAAAATTATTTTTTACTGTCGCAAATTTTAAATACGTCGAGGATTGCCTTTTCTATAGTAAATGTCTCAAAAAATTATTTTTTACGGTCCCAAATTTTTAATACGCCAAGGATTACCTTTTATATAGTGAATTTGTCAAAAAATAAACTTTTACTGTCGCAAATTTTAAATACGCCGAGGATTGCCTTTTCTATAGTAAATTTTTCAAAAAATAATTTTTTACAGTCGCAAATTTTAAATACTCCGAGGATTGCCTTTTCTATAGTGAATTTTCAAAAAATAAATTTTTACTGTCGCAAATTTTAAATACGCAGAGGATTTCCTTTTCTATAGTAAATTTTTCAAAAAATAATTTTTTATTGTCGCAAATTTTAAATACGCCGAGGATTGCCTTTTCTATAGTAAATTTTTCAAAAAATAATTTTTTAATGTCACAAATTTTAAATACGCCGAGGATTGCCTTTTCTATAGTAAATTTTTCAAAAAATAATTTTTTAGTTTCGCAAATTTTAAATACGCCGAGGATTGCCTTTTCTAAAGTAAATTTTTCAAAAAATAATTTTTTACTGTCGCAAATTTTAAATACGCCGAGGATTGCCTTTTCTATAGTAAATTTTTCAAAAAATTATTTTTTACTGTCGCAAATTTTAAATACGCCGAGGATTGCCATTTCTATAGTAAATTTTTCAAAAAATAACTTGTTACTGTCGCAAATTTTAAATACGCCGACGATTGCCTTTTCTATAGTAAATTTTTCAAAAAATAATATTTTACTGTCACAAATTTTAAATACGCCGAGGATTGCCTTTTCTATAGTAAATTTTTCAAAAAATAACTTTTTACTGTCGCAAATTTTAAATACGCCGAGGATTGCCTTTTCTATAGTAAATTTTTCAAAAAATAATTTTTTACTGTCACAAATTTTAAATACGCCGAGGATTGCCTTTTCTATAGTAAATTTTTCAAAAAATAATTTTTTACTGTCGCAAATTTTAAATAAGCCTAGGATTGCCTTTTCTATAGTAAATTTTTCAAAAAATAATTTTTTACTGTCGCAAATTTTAAAGACGCCGAGGATTGCCTTTTCTATAGTAAATTTTTCAAAAAATAATTTTTTACTGTCGCAAATTTTAAATACACCGAGGATTACCATTTCTATAGTAAATTTTTCAAAAAATAATTTGTTACTGTCGCAAATTTTAAATACGCCGAGGATTGCCTTTTTTATATTGAATTTTTCAAAATAATATTTTTTACGGTCGCAAATTTTAAATACGCCGAGGATTGCCTTTTCTATAGTAAATTTTTCAAAAAATAATTTTTTACTGTCGCAAATTTTAAATACGCCGAGGATTGCCTTTTCTATAGTAAATTTTTCAAAAAATAATTTTTTACTGTCGCAAATTTTAAATACGCTGAGGCTTGCCTTTTCTATAGTAAATTTTTCAAAAAATAATTTTCTTTCTGTCGCAAAATTTTAAATACGCCGAGGATTGCCTTTTCTATAGTGAATTTGTCAAAATAATATTTTTTACGATCGCAAATTTTAAATATGCCGAGGATTGCCTTTTCTATAGTGCATTTGTCAAAAAATAATTTTTTACTGTCGCAAATTTTAAATATACCGAGTATTGCGTTTTCTATAGTGAATTTTTAAAGAATTTTTTTTTTACTGTCGCAAATTTTAAATACGTCGAGGATTGCCTTTTCTATAGTAAATGTCTCAAAAAATTATTTTTTACGGTCTCAATTTTTTAATACGCCAAGGATTGCCTTTTATATAGTGAATTTGCCAAAAAATAAACTTTTACTGTCGCAAATTTTAAATACGCCGAGGATTGCCTTTTCTATAGTAAATTTTTCAAAAAATAATTTTTTACAGTCGCAAATTTTAAATACTCCGAGGATTGCCTTTTCTATAGTGAATTTTCAAAAAATAAATTTTTACTGTCGCAAATTTTAAATACGCAGAGGATTTCCTTTTCTATAGTAAATTTTTCAAAAAATAATTTTTTAATGTCACAAATTTTAAATACGCCGAGGATTGCCTTTTCTATAGTAAATTTTTCAAAAAATAATTTTTTAGTGTCGCAAATTTTAAATACGCCGAGGATTGCCTTTTCTAAAGTAAATTTTTCAAAAAATAATTTTTTACTGTCGCAAATTTTAAATACGCCGAGGATTGCCTTTTCTATAGTAAATTTTTCAAAAAATAATTTTTTACTGTCGCAAATTTTAAATACTCCGAGGATTGCCTTTTCTATAGTGAATTTTCAAAAAATAAATTTTTACTGTCGCAAATTTTAAATACGCGGAGGATTTCCTTTTCTATAGTAAATTTTTCAAAAAATAATTTTTTATTGTCGCAAATTTTAAATACGCCGAGGATTGCCTTTTCTATAGTAAATTTTTGAAAAAATAATTTTTTAATGTCACAAATTTTAAATACGCCGAGGATTGCCTTTTCTATAGTAAATTTTTCAAAAAATAATTTTTTAGTGTCGCAAATTTTAAATACGCCGAGGATTGCCTTTTCTAAAGTAAATTTTTCAAAAAATAATTTTTTACTGTCGCAAATTTTAAATACGCCGAGGATTGCCTTTTCTATAGTAAATTTTTCAAAAAATAATTTTTTACTGTCGCAAGTTTTAAATACGCCGAGGATTGCCATTTCAATAGTAAATTTTTCAAAAAATAATTTGTTACTGTCGCAAATTTTAAATACGCCGAGGATTGCCTTTTCTATAGTAAATTTTTCAAAAAATAATATTTTACTGTCACAAATTTTAAATACGCCGAGGATTGCCTTTTCTATAGTAAATTTTTCAAAAAATAATTTTTTATTGTCGCAAATTTTAAATACGCCGAGGATTGCCTTTTCTATAGTAAATTTTCCAAAAAATTATTTTTTACTGTCGCAAATTTTAAATACGCCGAGGATTGCCTTTTCTATAGTAAATTTTTCAAAAAATAATTTTTTACTGTCACAAATTTTAAATACGCCGAGGATTGCCTTTTCTATAGTAAATTTTTCAAAAAATAATTTTTTACTGTGGCAAATTTTAAATACGCCGAGGATTGCCTTTTCTATAGTAAATTTTTCAAAAGATAATTTTTTACAGTCGCAAATTTTAAATACCCCGAGGATTGCCTTTTCTATAGTGAATTTTCAAAAAATAAATTTTTACTGTCGCAAATTTTAAATACGCAGAGGATTGCCTTTTCTATAGTAAATTTTTCAAAAAATAATTTTTTACTGTCGCAAATTTTAAATACGCCGAGGATTGCCTTTTCTATAGTAAATTTTTCAAAAAATTATTTTTTACTGTCGCAAATTTTAAATACGCAGAGGATTGCCTTTTCTATAGTAAATTTTTCAAAAAATAATTTTTTACTGTCACAAATTTTAAATACGCAGAGGATTGCCTTTTCTATAGTAAATTTTTCAAAAAATAATTTTTTATTGTCGCAAATTTTAAATACGCCGAGGATTGCCTTTTCTATAGTAAATTTTCCAAAAAATTATTTTTTACTGTCGCAAATTTTAAATACGCCGAGGATTGCCTTTTCTATAGTAAATTTTTCAAAAAATTATATTTTACTGTCTCGAATTTTAAATACGCCGAGGATTGCCTTTTCTATAGTAAATTTTTTCAAAAAAAAATTTTTTACTGTTGCAAATTTTAAATACGCCGAGGATTGCCTTTTCAATAGTAAATTTTTCAAAAAATAATTTTTTAATGTCGCAAATTTTAAATACGCCGAGGATTGCCTTTTCTATAGTAAATTTTTCAAAAAATAATTTTTTACTGTCGCAAATTTTAAATACGCCGAGGATTGCCTTTTCTATAGTGAATTTGTCAAAATAATAATTTTTACGGTCGAAAATTTTAAACACGCCGAGGATTGCCTTTTCTATAGTGAATTGGTCAAAAAATATTTTTTTACTGTCGCAAATTTTAAATATACCGAGGATTGCCTTTTCTATAGTGAATTTTTCAAAAAATTATTTTTTACTGTCGCAAATTTTAAATACGCCGAGGATTGCTTTTTCTACAGTAAATTTTTCAAAAATAATTTTTTACTGTGGCGAATTTTAAATACGCCGAGGATTGCCTTTTCTATAGTAAATTTTTCAAAAAATAATTTTTTACTGTCGCAAATTTTAAATACGCCGAGGATTGCCTCTTCTATAGTAAATTTTTCAAAAAATAATTGTTTACTGTCGCAAATTTTAAATACGCCGAGGATTGCCTTTTCTATAGTAAATTTTTCAAAAAATAATTTTTTACTGTCGCAAATTTTAAATACGCTGAGGATTGCTTTTCTATAGTAAATTTTTCAAAAAATAATTTTTTACTGTCGCAATTTTTAAATACGCCGAGGATTGCCTTTTCTATAGTGAATTTGTCACAATAATATTTTTTATGGTCGCAAATTTTAAATATGCCGAGGATAGCCTTTTCTATAGTGAATTTTTCAAAAAATAATTTTTTATTGTCGCAAATTTTAAATATACCGAGGATTGCCTTTTCTATAGTGAATTTCTCAAAAAATTATTTTTTACGGTCTCAAATTTTTAATACGCCGAGGATTGCCTTTTCTATAGTGAATTTGTCAAAAAATAAATTTTTACTGTCGCAAATTTTAAATACGCCGAGGATTGCCTTTTCTATAGTGAATTTGTCAAAATAATAATTTTTACGGTCGAAAATTTTAAACACGCCGAGGATTGCCTTTTCTATAGTGAATTGGTCAAAAAATATTTTTTTACTGTCGCAAATTTTAAATATACCGAGGATTGCCTTTTCTATAGTGAATTTTTCAAAAAATTATTTTTTACTGTCGCAAATTTTAAATACGCCGAGGATTGCTTTTTCTACAGTAAATTTTTCAAAAATAATTTTTTACTGTGGCGAATTTTAAATACGCCGAGGATTGCCTTTTCTATAGTAAATTTTTCAAAAAATATTTTTTTACTGTCGCAAATTTTAAATACGCCGAGGATTGCCTCTTCTATAGTAAATTTTTCAAAAAATAATTGTTTACTGTCGCAAATTTTAAATACGCCGAGGATTGCCTTTTCTATAGTAAATTTTTCAAAAAATAATTTTTTACTGTCGCAAATTTTAAATACGCTGAGGATTGCTTTTCTATAGTAAATTTTTCAAAAAATAATTTTTTACTGTCGCAATTTTTAAATACGCCGAGGATTGCCTTTTCTATAGTGAATTTGTCACAATAATATTTTTTATGGTCGCAAATTTTAAATATGCCGAGGATAGCCTTTTCTATAGTGAATTTTTCAAAAAATAATTTTTTATTGTCGCAAATTTTAAATATACCGAGGATTGCCTTTTCTATAGTGAATTTCTCAAAAAATTATTTTTTACGGTCTCAAATTTTTAATACGCCGAGGATTGCCTTTTCTATAGTGAATTTGTCAAAAAATAAATTTTTACTGTCGCAAATTTTAAATACGCCGAGGATTGCCTTTTCTATAGTAAATTTTTCAAAAAATAATTTTTTACAGTCGCAAATGTTAAATACGCCGAGGATTGCCTTTTTATAGTGAATTTTTAAAAAATAAATTTTCACTGTCGCAAATTTTAAATACGCAGAGGATTGCCTTTTCTATAGTAAATTTTTCAAAAATAATTTTTTACTGTCGCAAATTTTAAATACGCTGAGGATTGCCTTTTCTATAGTAAATTGTTCAAAAAATAATTTTTTACTGTCGCAAATTTTAAATACGCCGAGGATTGCCTTTTCTATAGTGAATTTGTCACAATAATATTTTTTACGGTCGCAAATTTTAAATATGCCGAGGATAGCCTTTTCTATAGTAAATTTTTCAAAAAATAATTTTTTACTGTCGCACATTTTAAATACGCCGAGGATTGCCTTTTCTATAGTAAATTTTTCAAAAAATAATTTTTTACTGTCGCAAATTTATATACGCCGAGGATTGCATTTTCTATAGTGAATTTGTCAAAATAATATTTTTTAGGGTCGCAAATTTTAACTAGGCCGAGGATTGCCTTTTCTATAGTGAATTTGTCATAAAATAAATTTTTACTGTGGCAAATTTTAAATATACCGAGGATTGCCTTTTCTATAGTGAATTTGTCAAAAAATAAATTTTTACAGTGGCAAATTATAAATATACCGATGATTGCCTTTTCTATAGTGAATTTTTCAAAGAATTATTTTTTGCTGTCGCAAATTTTAAATACGCCGAGAATTGCCTTTTCTATAGTAAATTTTTCAAAACATAATTTTTTACTGTCGCAAATTTTAAATACGCCGAGGATTGCCTTTTCTATAGTAAAATTTTCAAAAAATAATTTTTTACTGTCGCAAATTTTAAATACGCCGAGGATTGCCTTTTCTATAGTGAATTTGTCAAAATAATAATTTTTACGGTCGAAAATTTTAAATACGCCGAGGATTGCCTTTTCTATAGTGAATTTGTCAAAAAATATTTTTTTACTGTCGCAAATTTTAAATATACCGAGGATTGCCTTTTCTATAGTGAATTTTTAAAAAAATTATTTTTTACTGTCGCAAATTTTAAATACGCTGAGGATTGCATTTTCTAGAGTAAATTTTTCAAAAAATTATTTTTTACGGTCGCAAATTTTTAATACGCCGAGGATTGCCTTTTCTATAGTGAATTTGTCAAAAAATAAATTTTTACTGTCGCAAATTTTAAATACGCCGAGGATTGCCTTTTCTATAGTAAATTTTTCAAAAAATTATATTTTACTGTCTCGAATTTGAAATACGCCGAGGATTGCCTTTTCTATAGTAAATTTTTTCAAAAAAAAAATTTTTTACTGTTGCAAATTTTAAATACGCCGAGGATTGCCTTTTCAATAGTAAATTTTTCAAAAAATAATTTTTTAATGTCGCAAATCTTAAATACGCCGAGGATTGCCTTTTCTATAGTAAATTTTTCAAAAAATAATTTTTTACTGTCGCAAATTTTAAATACGCCGAGGATTGCCTTTTCTATAGTGAATTTGTCAAAATAATAATTTTTTAATGTCGCAAATTTTAAATACGCCGAGGATTGCCTTTTCTATAGTAAATTTTTCAAAAAATAATTTTTTACTGTTGCAAATTTTAAATACGCCGAGGTTTGCCTTTTCAATAGTAAATTTTTCAAAAAATAATTTTTTAATGTCGCAAATTTTAAATACGCTGAGGATTGCATTTTCTAGAGTAAATTTTTCAAAAAATTATTTTTTACGGTCGCAAATTTTTAATACGCCGAGGATTGCCTTTTCTATAGTGAATTTGTCAAAAAATAAATTTTTACTGTCGCAAATTTTAAATACGCCGAGGATTGCCTTTTCTATAGTAAATTTTTCAAAAAATTATATTTTACTGTCTCGAATTTTAAATACGCCGAGGATTGCCTTTTCTATAGTAAATTTTTTCAAAAAAAAAATTTTTTACTGTTGCAAATTTTAAATACGCCGAGGATTGCCTTTTCAATAGTAAATTTTTCAAAAAATAATTTTTTAATGTCGCAAATTTTAAATACGCCGAGGATTGCCTTTTCTATAGTAAATTTTTCAAAAAATTATTTTTTACTGTCGCAAATTTTAAATACGCTGAGGATTGCATTTTCTAGAGTAAATTTTTCAAAAAATTATTTTTTACGGTCGCAAATTTTTAATACGCCGAGGATTGCCTTTTCTATAGTGAATTTGTCAAAAAATAAATTTTTACTGTCGCAAATTTTAAATACGCCGAGGATTGCCTTTTCTATAGTAAATTTTTCAAAAAATTATATTTTACTGTCTCGAATTTTAAATACGCCGAGGATTGCCTTTTCTATAGTAAATTTTTTCAAAAAAAAAATTTTTTACTGTTGCAAATTTTAAATACGCCGAGGATTGCCTTTTCAATAGTAAATTTTTCAAAAAATAATTTTTTAATGTCGCAAATTTTAAATACGCCGAGGATTGCCTTTTCTATAGTGAATTTGTCAAAATAATAATTTTTACGGTCGAAAATTTTAAATACGCCGAGGATTGCCTTTTCTATAGTGAATTTGTCAAAAAATATTTTTTTACTGTCGCAAATTTTAAATATACCGAGGATTGCCTTTTCTATAGTGAATTTTTAAAAAAATTATTTTTTACTGTCGCAAATTTTAAATACGCTGAGGATTGCATTTTCTAGAGTAAATTTTTCAAAAAATTATTTTTTACGGTCGCAAATTTTTAATACGCCGAGGATTGCCTTTTCTATAGTGAATTTGTCAAAAAATAAATTTTTACTGTCGCAAATTTTAAATACGCCGAGGATTGCCTTTTCTATAGTAAATTTTTCAAAAAATTATATTTTACTGTCTCGAATTTTAAATACGCCGAGGATTGCCTTTTCTATAGTAAATTTTTTCAAAAAAAAAATTTTTTACTGTTGCAAATTTTAAATACGCCGAGGATTGCCTTTTCAATAGTAAATTTTTCAAAAAATAATTTTTTAATGTCGCAAATTTTAAATACGCCGAGGATTGCCTTTTCTATAGTAAATTTTTCAAAAAATAATTTTTTACTGTCGCAAATTTTAAATACGCCGAGGATTGCCTTTTCTGTAGTAAATTTTTCAAAAAATAATTTTTTACTGTCGCAAATTTTAAATACGCCGAGGATTGCTTTTTCTATAGTAAATTTTTCAAAAATAATTTTTTACTTTCGCGAATTTTAAATACGCCGAGGATTGCCTTTTCTATAGTGAATTTGTCAAAAAATATTTTTTTACTGTCGCAAATTTTAAATATACCGAGGATTGCCTTTTCTATAGTGAATTTTTAAAAAAATTATTTTTTACTGTCGCAAATTTTAAATACGCTGAGGATTGCATTTTCTAGAGTAAATTTTTCAAAAAATTATTTTTTACGGTCGCAAATTTTTAATACGCCGAGGATTGCCTTTTCTATAGTGAATTTGTCAAAAAATAAATTTTTACTGTCGCAAATTTTAAATACGCCGAGGATTGCCTTTTCTATAGTAAATTTTTCAAAAAATTATATTTTACTGTCTCGAATTTTAAATACGCCGAGGATTGCCTTTTCTATAGTAAATTTTTCAAAAAATAATTTTTTAATGTCGCAAATTTTAAATACGCCGAGGATTGCCTTTTCTATAGTAAATTTTTCAAAAAATAATTTTTTACTGTCGCAAATTTTAAATACGCCGAGGATTGCCTTTTCTGTAGTAAATTTTTCAAAAAATAATTTTTTACTGTCGCAAATTTTAAATACGCCGAGGATTGCTTTTTCTATAGTAAATTTTTCAAAAATAATTTTTTAATTTCGCGAATTTTAAATACGCCGAGGATTGCCTTTTCTATAGTGAATTTGTCAAAAAATATTTTTTTACTGTCGCAAATTTTAAATATACCGAGGATTGCCTTTTCTATAGTGAATTTTTAAAAAAATTATTTTTTACTGTCGCAAATTTTAAATACGCTGAGGATTGCATTTTCTAGAGTAAATTTTTCAAAAAATTATTTTGTACGGTCGCAAATTTTTAATACGCCGAGGATTGCCTTTTCTATAGTGAATTTGTCAAAAAATAAATTTTTACTGTCGCAAATTTTAAATACGCCGAGGATTGCCTTTTCTATAGTAAATTTTTTCAAAAAAAAAATTTTTTACTGTTGCAAATTTTAAATACGCCGAGGATTGCCATTTCAATAGTAAATTTTTCAAAAAATAATTTTTTAATGTCGCAAATTTTAAATACGCCGAGGATTGCCTTTTCTATAGTGAATTTGTCAAAATAATAATTTTTACGGTCGAAAATTTTAAATACGCCGAGGATTGCCTTTTCTATAGTGAATTTGTCAAAAAATATTTTTTTACTGTCGCAAATTTTAAATATACCGAGGATTGCCTTTTCTATAGTGAATTTTTAAAAAAATTATTTTTTACTGTCGCAAATTTTAAATACGCTGAGGATTGCATTTTCTAGAGTAAATTTTTCAAAAAATTATTTTTTACGGTCGCAAATTTTTAATACGCCGAGGATTGCCTTTTCTATAGTGAATTTGTCAAAAAATAAATTTTTACTGTCGCAAATTTTAAATACGCCGAGGATTGCCTTTTCTATAGTAAATTTTTCAAAAAATTATATTTTACTGTCTCGAATTTTAAATACGCCGAGGATTGCCTTTTCTATAGTAAATTTTTCAAAAAATAATTTTTTAATGTCGCAAATTTTAAATACGCCGAGGATTGCCTTTTCTATAGTAAATTTTTCAAAAAATTATTTTTTACGGTCGCAAATTTTTAATACGCCGAGGATTGCCTTTTCTATAGTGAATTTGTCAAAAAATAAATTTTTACTGTCGCAAATTTTAAATACGCCGAGGATTGCCTTTTCTATAGTAAATTTTTCAAAAAATTATATTTTACTGTCTCGAATTTTAAATACGCCGAGGATTGCCTTTTCTATAGTAAATTTTTTCAAAAAAAAAATTGTTTACTGTTGCAAATTTTAAATACGCCGAGGATTGCCTTTTCAATAGTAAATTTTTCAAAAAATAATTTTTTAATGTCGCAAATTTTAAATACGCCGAGGATTGCCTTTTCTATAGTAAATTTTTCAAAAAATAATTTTTTACTGTCGCAAATTTTAAATACGCCGAGGATTGCCTTTTCTGTAGTAAATTTTTCAAAAAATAATTTTTTACTGTCGCAAATTTTAAATACGCCGAGGATTGCTTTTTCTATAGTAAATTTTTCAAAAATAATTTTTTACTTTCGCGAATTTTAAATACGCCGAGGATTGCCTTTTCTATAGTGAATTTGTCAAAAAATATTTTTTTACTGTCGCAAATTTTAAATATACCGAGGATTGCCTTTTCTATAGTGAATATTTAAAAAAATTATTTTTTACTGTCGCAAATTTTAAATACGCTGAGGATTGCATTTTCTAGAGTAAATTTTTCAAAAAATTATTTTTTACGGTCGCAAATTTTTAATACGCCGAGGATTGCCTTTTCTATAGTGAATTTGTCAAAAAATAAATTTTTACTGTCGCAAATTTTAAATACGCCGAGGATTGCCTTTTCTATAGTAAATTTTTCAAAAAA
This sequence comes from Dioctria rufipes, assembly GCA_963924295.1. Taxonomy (NCBI): domain Eukaryota; kingdom Metazoa; phylum Arthropoda; class Insecta; order Diptera; family Asilidae; genus Dioctria; species Dioctria rufipes. The sequence goes on from CAWUPM010000553.1 coordinate 19,020, forward strand.
TAATTTTTTAATGTCGCAAATTTTAAATACGCCGAGGATTGCCTTTTCTATAGTAAATTTTTCAAAAAATAATTTTTTACTGTCGCAAATTTTAAATACGCCGAGGATTGCCTTTTCTGTAGTAAATTTTTCAAAAAATAATTTTTTACTGTCGCAAATTTTAAATACGCCGAGGATTGCTTTTTCTATAGTAAATTTTTCAAAAATAATTTTTTACTTTCGCGAATTTTAAATACGCCGAGGATTGCCTTTTCTAGAGTAAATTTTTCAAAAAATTATTTTTTACGGTCGCAAATTTTTAATACGCCGAGGATTGCCTTTTCTATAGTGAATTTGTCAAAAAATAAATTTTTACTGTCGCAAATTTTAAATACGCCGAGGATTGCCTTTTCTATAGTAAATTTTTCAAAAAATTATATTTTACTGTCTCGAATTTTAAATACGCCGAGGATTGCCTTTTCTATAGTAAATTTTTTCAAAAAAAAAATTTTTTACTGTTGCAAATTTTAAATACGCCGAGGATTGCCTTTTCAATAGTAAATTTTTCAAAAAATAATTTTTTAATGTCGCAAATTTTAAATACGCCGAGGATTGCCTTTTCTATAGTAAATTTTTCAAAAAATTATTTTTTACTGTCGCAAATTTTAAATACGCTGAGGATTGCATTTTCTAGAGTAAATTTTTCAAAAAATTATTTTTTACGGTCGCAAATTTTTAATACGCCGAGGATTGCCTTTTCTATAGTGAATTTGTCAAAAAATAAATTTTTACTGTCGCAAATTTTAAATACGCCGAGGATTGCCTTTTCTATAGTAAATTTTTCAAAAAATTATATTTTACTGTCTCGAATTTTAAATACGCCGAGGATTGCCTTTTCTATAGTAAATTTTTTCAAAAAAAAAATTTTTTACTGTTGCAAATTTTAAATACGCCGAGGATTGCCTTTTCAATAGTAAATTTTTCAAAAAATAATTTTTTAATGTCGCAAATTTTAAATACGCCGAGGATTGCCTTTTCTATAGTGAATTTGTCAAAATAATAATTTTTACGGTCGAAAATTTTAAATACGCCGAGGATTGCCTTTTCTATAGTGAATTTGTCAAAAAATATTTTTTTACTGTCGCAAATTTTAAATATACCGAGGATTGCCTTTTCTATAGTGAATTTTTAAAAAAATTATTTTTTACTGTCGCAAATTTTAAATACGCTGAGGATTGCATTTTCTAGAGTAAATTTTTCAAAAAATTATTTTTTACGGTCGCAAATTTTTAATACGCCGAGGATTGCCTTTTCTATAGTGAATTTGTCAAAAAATAAATTTTTACTGTCGCAAATTTTAAATACGCCGAGGATTGCCTTTTCTATAGTAAATTTTTCAAAAAATTATATTTTACTGTCTCGAATTTTAAATACGCCGAGGTTTGCCTTTTCTATAGTAAATTTTTTCAAAAAAAAAATTTTTTACTGTTGCAAATTTTAAATACGCCGAGGATTGCCTTTTCAATAGTAAATTTTTCAAAAAATAATTTTTTAATGTCGCAAATTTTAAATACGCCGAGGATTGCCTTTTCTATAGTAAATTTTTCAAAAAATAATTTTTTACTGTCGCAAATTTTAAATACGCCGAGGATTGCCTTTTCTGTAGTAAATTTTTCAAAAAATAATTTTTTACTGTCGCAAATTTTAAATACGCCGAGGATTGCTTTTTCTATAGTAAATTTTTCAAAAATAATTTTTTACTTTCGCGAATTTTAAATACGCCGAGGATTGCCTTTTCTATAGTGAATTTGTCAAAAAATATTTTTTTACTGTCGCAAATTTTAAATATACCGAGGATTGCCTTTTCTATAGTGAATTTTTAAAAAAATTATTTTTTACTGTCGCAAATTTTAAATACGCTGAGGATTGCATTTTCTAGAGTAAATTTTTCAAAAAATTATTTTTTACGGTCGCAAATTTTTAATACGCCGAGGATTGCCTTTTCTATAGTGAATTTGTCAAAAAATAAATTTTTACTGTCGCAAATTTTAAATACGCCGAGGATTGCCTTTTCTATAGTAAATTTTTCAAAAAATTATATTTTACTGTCTCGAATTTTAAATACGCCGAGGATTGCCTTTTCTATAGTAAATTTTTCAAAAAATAATTTTTTAATGTCGCAAATTTTAAATACGCCGAGGATTGCCTTTTCTATAGTAAATTTTTCAAAAAATAATTTTTTACTGTCGCAAATTTTAAATACGCCGAGGATTGCCTTTTCTGTAGTAAATTTTTCAAAAAATAATTTTTTACTGTCGCAAATTTTAAATACGCCGAGGATTGCTTTTTCTATAGTAAATTTTTCAAAAATAATTTTTTACTTTCGCGAATTTTAAATACGCCGAGGATTGCCTTTTCTATAGTGAATTTGTCAAAAAATATTTTTTTACTGTCGCAAATTTTAAATATACCGAGGATTGCCTTTTCTATAGTGAATTTTTAAAAAAATTATTTTTTACTGTCGCAAATTTTAAATACGCTGAGGATTGCATTTTCTAGAGTAAATTTTTCAAAAAATTATTTTGTACGGTCGCAAATTTTTAATACGCCGAGGATTGCCTTTTCTATAGTGAATTTGTCAAAAAATAAATTTTTACTGTCGCAAATTTTAAATACGCCGAGGATTGCCTTTTCTATAGTAAATTTTTTCAAAAAAAAAAATTTTTTACTGTTGCAAATTTTAAATACGCCGAGGATTGCCATTTCAATAGTAAATTTTTCAAAAAATAATTTTTTAATGTCGCAAATTTTAAATACGCCGAGGATTGCCTTTTCTATAGTGAATTTGTCAAAATAATAATTTTTACGGTCGAAAATTTTAAATACGCCGAGGATTGCCTTTTCTATAGTGAATTTGTCAAAAAATATTTTTTTACTGTCGCAAATTTTAAATATACCGAGGATTGCCTTTTCTATAGTGAATTTTTAAAAAAATTATTTTTTACTGTCGCAAATTTTAAATACGCTGAGGATTGCATTTTCTAGAGTAAATTTTTCAAAAAATTATTTTTTACGGTCGCAAATTTTTAATACGCCGAGGATTGCCTTTTCTATAGTGAATTTGTCAAAAAATAAATTTTTACTGTCGCAAATTTTAAATACGCCGAGGATTGCCTTTTCTATAGTAAATTTTTCAAAAAATTATATTTTACTGTCTCGAATTTTAAATACGCCGAGGATTGCCTTTTCTATAGTAAATTTTTCAAAAAATAATTTTTTAATGTCGCAAATTTTAAATACGCCGAGGATTGCCTTTTCTATAGTAAATTTTTCAAAAAATTATTTTTTACGGTCGCAAATTTTTAATACGCCGAGGATTGCCTTTTCTATAGTGAATTTGTCAAAAAATAAATTTTTACTGTCGCAAATTTTAAATACGCCGAGGATTGCCTTTTCTATAGTAAATTTTTCAAAAAATTATATTTTACTGTCTCGAATTTTAAATACGCCGAGGATTGCCTTTTCTATAGTAAATTTTTTCAAAAAAAAAATTGTTTACTGTTGCAAATTTTAAATACGCCGAGGATTGCCTTTTCAATAGTAAATTTTTCAAAAAATAATTTTTTAATGTCGCAAATTTTAAATACGCCGAGGATTGCCTTTTCTATAGTAAATTTTTCAAAAAATAATTTTTTACTGTCGCAAATTTTAAATACGCCGAGGATTGCCTTTTCTGTAGTAAATTTTTCAAAAAATAATTTTTTACTGTCGCAAATTTTAAATACGCCGAGGATTGCTTTTTCTATAGTAAATTTTTCAAAAATAATTTTTTACTTTCGCGAATTTTAAATACGCCGAGGATTGCCTTTTCTATAGTGAATTTGTCAAAAAATATTTTTTTACTGTCGCAAATTTTAAATATACCGAGGATTGCCTTTTCTATAGTGAATATTTAAAAAAATTATTTTTTACTGTCGCAAATTTTAAATACGCTGAGGATTGCATTTTCTAGAGTAAATTTTTCAAAAAATTATTTTTTACGGTCGCAAATTTTTAATACGCCGAGGATTGCCTTTTCTATAGTGAATTTGTCAAAAAATAAATTTTTACTGTCGCAAATTTTAAATACGCCGAGGATTGCCTTTTCTATAGTAAATTTTTCAAAAAATAATTTTTTAATGTCGCAAATTTTAAATACGCCGAGGATTGCCTTTTCTATAGTAAATTTTTCAAAAAATAATTTTTTACTGTCGCAAATTTTAAATACGCCGAGGATTGCCTTTTCTGTAGTAAATTTTTCAAAAATAATTTTTTACTGTCGCTAATTTAAATACGCCGAGGATTGCTTTTTCTATAGTAAATTTTTCAAAAATAATTTTTTACTTTCGCGAATTTTAAATACGCCGAGGATTGCCTTTTCTATAGTGAATTTGTCAAAAAAATATTTTTTTACTGTCGCAAATTTTAAATATACCTAGGATTGCCTTTTCTATAGTGAATTTTTAAAAAAATTATTTTTTACTGTCGCAAATTTTAAATACGCTGAGGATTGCATTTTCTAGAGTAAATTTTTCAAAAAATTATTTTTTACGGTCGCAAATTTTTAATACGCCGAGGATTGCCTTTTCTATAGTGAATTTGTCAAAAAATAAATTTTTACTGTCGCAAATTTTAAATACGCCGAGGATTGCCTTTTCTATAGTAAATTTTTCAAAAAAATTATATTTTACTGTCTCGAATTTTAAATACGCCGAGGATTGCCTTTTCTATAGTAAATTTTTTCAAAAAAAAAATTTTTTTACTGTTGCAAATTTTAAATACGCCGAGGATTGCCTTTTCAATAGTAAATTTTTCAAAAAATAATTTTTTAATGTCGCAAATTTTAAATACGCCGAGGATTGCCTTTTCTATAGTAAATTTTTCAAAAAATAATTTTTTACTGTCGCAAATTTTAAATACGCCGAGGATTGCCTTTTCTATAGTGAATTTGTCAAAATAATAATTTTTTAATGTCGCAAATTTTAAATACGCCGAGGATTGCCTTTTCTATAGTAAATTTTTCAAAAAATAATTTTTTACTGTTGCAAATTTTAAATACGCCGAGGATTGCCTTTTCAATAGTAAATTTTTCAAAAAAATAATTTTTAATGTCGCAAATTTTAAATACGCCGAGGATTGCCTTTTCTATAGTAAATTTTTCAAAAAATTATATTTTACTGTCTCGAATTTTAAATACGCCGAGGATTGCCTTTCTATAGTAAATTTTTTCAAAAAAAAAAATTTTTTACTGTTGCAAATTTTAAATACGCCGAGGATTGCCCTTTTCAATAGTAAATTTTTCAAAAAATAATTTTTTAATGTCGCAAATTTTAATACGCCCGAGGATTGCCTTTTCTATAGTAAATTTTTCAAAAAATAATTTTTTACTGTCGCAAATTTTAAATACGCCGAGGATTGCCTTTTCTGTAGTAAATTTTTCAAAAAATAATTTTTTACTGTTGCAAATTTTAAATACGCCGAGGATTGCTTTTTCTATAGTAAATTTTTCAAAAATAATTTTTTACTTTCGCGAATTTTAAATACGCCGAGGATTGCCTTTTCTATAGTGAATTTGTCAAAAAATATTTTTTTACTGTCGCAAATTTTAAATATACCGAGGATTGCCTTTTCTATAGTGAATTTTTTAAAAAAAATTATTTTTTACTGTCGCAAATTTTAAATACGCTGAGGATTGCATTTTCTAGAGTAAATTTTCAAAAAATTATTTTTTACGGTCGCAAATTTTTAATACGCCGAGGATTGCCTTTTCTATAGTGAATTTGTCAAAAAATAAATTTTTACTGTCGCAAATTTTAAATACGCCGAGGATTGCCTTTTCTATAGTAAATTTTTCAAAAAATTATATTTTACTGTCTCGAATTTTAAATACGCCGAGGATTGCCTTTTCTATAGTAAATTTTTCAAAAAATAATTTTTTAATGTCGCAAATTTTAAATACGCCGAGGATTGCCTTTTCTATAGTAAATTTTTCAAAAAATAATTTTTTACTGTCGCAAATTTTAAATACGCCGAGGATTGCCTTTTCTGTAGTAAATTTTTCAAAAAATAATTTTTTACTGTCGCAAATTTTAAATACGCCGAGGATTGCTTTTTCTATAGTAAATTTTTCAAAAATAATTTTTTACTTTCGCGAATTTTAAATACGCCGAGGATTGCCTTTTCTATAGTGAATTTGTCAAAAAAATATTTTTTTACTGTCGCAAATTTTAAATACGCCGAGGATTGCCTTTTCTATAGTAAATTTTTCAAAAAATTATTTTTTACTGTCTCGAATTTTAAATACGCCGAGGATTGCCCTTTTCTGTAGTAAATTTTTCAAAAAATAATTTTTACTGTCGCAAATTTTAAATACGCCGAGGATTGCTTTTTCTATAGTAAATTTTTCAAAAAATAATTTTTTACTTTCGCGAATTTTAAATACGCCGAGGATTGCCTTTTCTATAGTGAATTTGTCAAAAAATATTTTTTTACTGTCGCAAATTTTAAATATACCGAGGATTGCCTTTTCTATAGTGAATCTTTTTAAAAAAATTATTTTTTACTGTCGCAAATTTTAAAATACGCTGAGGATTGCATTTTCTAGAGTAAATTTTTCAAAAAATTATTTTTTACGGTCGCAAATTTTTAATACGCCGAGGATTGCCTTTTCTATAGTGAATTTGTCAAAAAATAAATTTTTACTGTCGCAAATTTTAAATACGCCGAGGATTGCCTTTTCTATAGTAAATTTTTTCAAAAAATTATATTTTACTGTCTCGAATTTTAAATACGCCGAGGATTGCCTTTTCTATAGTAAATTTTTCAAAAAATAATTTTTTAATGTCGCAAATTTTAAATACGCCGAGGATTGCCTTTTCTATAGTAAATTTTTCAAAAAATAATTTTTTACTGTCGCAAATTTTAAATACGCCGAGGATTGCCTTTTCTGTAGTAAATTTTTCAAAAAATAATTTTTTACTGTCGCAAATTTTAAATACGCCGAGGATTGCTTTTTCTATAGTAAATTTTTCAAAAATAATTTTTTACTTTCGCGAATTTTAAATACGCCGAGGATTGCCTTTTCTATAGTGAATTTGTCAAAAAATATTTTTTTACTGTCGCAAATTTTAAATATACCGAGGATTGCCTTTTCTATAGTGAATTTTTAAAAAAATTATTTTTTACTGTCGCAAATTTTAAATACGCTGAGGATTGCATTTTCTAGAGTAAATTTTTCAAAAATTATTTTTTACGGTCGCAAATTTTTAATACGCCGAGGATTGCCTTTTCTATAGTGAATTTGTCAAAAAATAAATTTTTACTGTCGCAAATTTTAAATACGCCGAGGATTGCCTTTTCTATAGTAAATTTTTTCAAAAAAAAATTTTTTACTGTTGCAAATTTTAAATACGCCGAGGATTGCCTTTTCAATAGTAAATTTTTCAAAAAATAATTTTTTAATGTCGCAAATTTTAAATACGCCGAGGATTGCCTTTTCTATAGTGAATTTGTCAAAATAATAATTTTTACGGTCGAAAATTTTAAATACGCCGAGGATTGCCTTTTCTATAGTGAATTTGTCAAAAAATATTTTTTTACTGTCGCAAATTTTAAATATACCGAGGATTGCCTTTTCTATAGTGAATTTTTAAAACTGTCGCAAATTTTAAATACGCTGAGGATTGCATTTTCTAGAGTAAATTTTTCAAAAAATTATTTTTTACGGTCGCAAATTTTTAATACGCCGAGGAATGCCTTTTCTATAGTGAATTTGTCAAAAAATAAATTTTTACTGTCGCAAATTTTAAATACGCCGAGGATTGCCTTTTCTATAGTAAATTTTTCAAAAAATTATATTTTACTGTCTCGAATTTTAAATACGCCGAGGATTGCCTTTTCTATAGTAAATTTTTTCAAAAAAAAAATTTTTTACTGTTGCAAATTTAAATACGCCGAGGATTGCCTTTTCAATAGTAAATTTTTCAAAAATAATTTTTTAATGTCGCAAATTTTAAATACGCCGAGGATTGCCTTTTCTATAGTAAATTTTTCAAAAAATAATTTTTTACTGTCGCAAATTTTAAATACGCCGAGGATTGCCTTTTCTGTAGTAAATTTTTCAAAAAATAATTTTTTACTGTCGCAAATTTTAAATACGCCGAGGATTGCTTTTTCTATAGTAAATTTTTCAAAATAATTTTTTACTTTCGCGAATTTTAAATACGGCGAGGATTGCCTTTTCTATAGTGAATTTGTCAAAAAATATTTTTTTACTGTCGCAAATTTTAAATATACCGAGGATTGCCTTTTCTATAGTGAATTTTTAAAAAAATTATTTTTTACTGTCGCAAATTTTAAATACGCTGAGGATTGCATTTTCTAGAGTAAATTTTTCAAAAAATTATTTTTTACGGTCGCAAATTTTTAATACGCCGAGGATTGCCTTTTCTATAGTGAATTTGTCAAAAAATAAATTTTTACTGTCGCAAATTTTAAATACGCCGAGGATTGCCTTTTCTATAGTAAATTTTTCAAAAAATTATATTTTACTGTCTCGAATTTTAAATACGCCGAGGATTGCCTTTTCTATAGTAAATTTTTCAAAAAATAATTTTTTAATGTCGCAAATTTTAAATACGCCGAGGATTGCCTTTTCTATAGTAAATTTTTCAAAAAATAATTTTTTACTGTCGCAAATCTTAAATACGCCGAGGATTGCCTTTTCTGTAGTAAATTTTTCAAAAAATAATTTTTTACTGTCGCAAATTTTAAATACGCCGAGGATTGCTTTTTCTATAGTAAATTTTTCAAAAATAATTTTTTACTTTCGCGAATTTTAAATACGCCGAGGATTGCCTTTTCTATAGTGAATTTGTCAAAAAATATTTTTTTACTGTCGCAAATTTTAAATATACCGAGGATTGCCTTTTCTATAGTGAATTTTTAAAAAAATTATTTTTTACTGTCGCAAATTTTAAATACGCTGAGGATTGCATTTTCTAGAGTAAATTTTTCAAAAAATTATTTTTTACGGTCGCAAATTTTTAATACGCCGAGGATTGCCTTTTCTATAGTGAATTTGTCAAAAAATAAATTTTTACTGTCGCAAATTTTAAATACGCCGAGGATTGCCTTTTCTATAGTAAATTTTTTAAAAAAAAAATTTTTTACTGTTGCAAATTTTAAATACGCCGAGGATTGCCTTTTCAATAGTAAATTTTTCAAAAAATAATTTTTTAATGTCGCAAATTTTAAATACGCCGAGGATTGCCTTTTCTATAGTGAATTTGTCAAATAATAATTTTTACGGTCGAAAATTTTAAATACGCCGAGGATTGCCTTTTCTATAGTGAATTTGTCAAAAAATATTTTTTTACTGTCGCAAATTTTAAATATACCGAGGATTGCCTTTTCTATAGTGAATTTTTAAAAAAATTATTTTTTACTGTCGCAAATTTTAAATACGCTGAGGATTGCATTTTCTAGAGTAAATTTTTCAAAAAATTATTTTTTACGGTCGCAAATTTTTAATACGCCGAGGATTGCCTTTTCTATAGTGAATTTGTCAAAAAATAAATTTTTACTGTCGCAAATTTTAAATACGCCGAGGATTGCCTTTTCTATAGTAAATTTTTCAAAAAATTATATTTTACTGTCTCGAATTTTAAATACGCCGAGGATTGCCTTTTCTATAGTAAATTTTTTCAAAAAAAAATTTTTACTGTTGCAAATTTAAATACGCCGAGGATTGCCTTTTCAATAGTAAATTTTTCAAAAAATAATTTTTTAATGTCGCAAATTTTAAATACGCCGAGGATTGCCTTTTCTATAGTAAATTTTTCAAAAAATAATTTTTTACTGTCGCAAATTTTAAATACGCCGAGGATTGCCTTTTCTGTAGTAAATTTTTCAAAAAATAATTTTTTACTGTCGCAAATTTTAAATACGCCGAGGATTGCTTTTTCTATAGTAAATTTTTCAAAAATAATTTTTTACTTTCGCGAATTTTAAATACGCCGAGGATTGCCTTTTCTATAGTGAATTTGTCAAAAAATATTTTTTTACTGTCGCAAATTTTAAATATACCGAGGATTGCCTTTTCTATAGTGAATTTTTAAAAAAATTATTTTTTACTGTCGCAAATTTTAAATACGCTGAGGATTGCATTTTCTAGAGTAAATTTTTCAAAAAATTATTTTTTACGGTCGCAAATTTTTAATACGCCGAGGATTGCCTTTTCTATAGTGAATTTGTCAAAAAATAAATTTTTACGGTCGCAAATTTTAAATACGCCGAGGATTGCCTTTTCTATAGTAAATTTTTCAAAAAATTATATTTTACTGTCTCGAATTTTAAATACGCCGAGGATTGCCTTTTCTATAGTAAATTTTTCAAAAAATAATTTTTTAATGTCGCAAATTTTAAATACGCCGAGGATTGCCTTTTCTATAGTAAATTTTTCAAAAAATAATTTTTTACTGTCGCAAATTTTAAATACGCCGAGGATTGCCTTTTCTGTAGTAAATTTTTCAAAAAATAATTTTTTACTGTCGCAAATTTTAAATACGCCGAGGATTGCTTTTTCTATAGTAAATTTTTCAAAATAATTTTTTACTTTCGCGAATTTTAAATACGCCGAGGATTGCCTTTTCTATAGTGAATTTGTCAAAAAATATTTTTTTACTGTCGCAAATTTTAAATATACCGAGGATTGCCTTTTCTATAGTGAATTTTTAAAAAAATTATTTTTTACTGTCGCAAATTTTAAATAGGCTGAGGATTGCATTTTCTAGAGTAAATTTTTCAAAAAATTATTTTTTACGGTCGCAAATTTTTAATACGCCGAGGATTGCCTTTTCTATAGTGAATTTGTCAAAAAATAAATTTTTACTGTCGCAAATTTTAAATACGCCGAGGATTGCCTTTTCTATAGTAAATTTTTCAAAAAATTATATTTTACTGGCTCGAATTTTAAATACGCCGAGGATTGCCTTTTC
>CAWUPM010000554.1:0-36650 GCA_963924295.1 Dioctria rufipes
GCGACAGTAAAAAATTATTTTTTGAAAAATTTACTATAGAAAAGGCAATCCTTGGCGTATTTAAAATTTGCGACAGTAAAAAATTATTTTTTGAAAAATTTACTATAGAAAAGGCAATCCCCGGCGTATTTAAAATTTACGACAGTAAAAAATTATTTTTTGAAAAATTTCACTATAGAAAAGGCAATCCTCGGCGTATTTAAAATTTGCGACAGTAAAAAATTATTTTTTGAAAAATTTACTATAGAAAAGGCAATCCTCGGCGTATTTAAAATGTGCGACAGTAAAAAATTATTTTTTGAAAAATTTACTATAGAAAAGGCAATCCTCGGCGTATTTAAAATTTGCGACAGTAAAAAATTATTTTTTGAAAAATTTACTATAGAAAAGGCAATCCTCGGCGTATTTAAAATTTGCGACAGTAAAAAATAATTTTTTGAAAAATTTACTATAGAAAAGGCAATCCTCGGCGTATTTAAAATTTGCGACAGTAAAAAATAATTTTTTGAAAAATTTACTATAGAAAAGGCAATCCTCGGCGTATTTAAAATTTGCGACAGTAAAAAATTAGTTTTTGAAAAATTTACTATAGAACAGGCAATCCTCGGCGTATTTAAAATTTGCGACGGTAAAAAATTATTTTTTGAAAAATTTACTATAGAAAAGGCAATCCTCGGCGTATTTAAAATTTGCGACAGTAAAAAATTATTTTGTGAAAAATTTACTATAGAAAAGGCAATCCTCGGCGTATTTAAAATTTGCGACAGTAAAAAAATAATTTTTTGAAAAATTTACTATAGAAAAAGCAATCCTCGGCGTATTTAAAATTTGCGACAGTAAAAAATTATTTTTTGAAAAATTTACTATAGAAAAGGCAATCCTCGGCGAATTTAAAATTTGCGACAGTAAAAAATTATTTTTTGAAAAATTTACTATAGAAAAGGCAATCCTCGGCGTATTTAAAATTTGCGACAGTAAAAAATTATTTTTTGAAAAATTTACTATAGAAAAAGCAATCCTCGGCGTATTTAAAATTTGCGACAGTAAAAAATTATTTTTTGAAAAATTTACTATAGAAAAGGCAATCCTCGGCGTATTTAAAATTTGCGACAGTAAAAATTTATTTTTGGACAAATTCACTATAGAAAAGGCAATCCTCGGCGTATTTAAAATTTGCGACAGTAAAAAATTATTTTTTGGAAAATTTACTATAGAAAAGGCAATCCTCGGCGTATTTAAAATTTGCGACAGTAAAAAATTATTTTTTAAAAAATTTACTATAGGATAGGCAATCCTCGGCGTATTTAAAATTTGCGACAGTAAAAAATAATTTAATGAAAAATTTACTATAGAAAAGGCAATCCTCGGCGTATTTAAAATTTGCGACAGTAAAAAATTATTTTTTGAAAAATTTACTATAGAAAAGGCAATCTTCGGCGTATTTAAAATTTGCGACAGTAAAAAATAATTTTTTGAAAAATTTACTATAGAAAAGGCAATCCTCGGCGTATTTAAAATTTGCGACAGTAAAAAATTATTTTTGAAAAATTTACTATAGAAGAGGCAATCCTCGGCGTATTTAAAATTTGCGACAGTAAAAAAATATTTTTTGAAAAATTTACTATAGAAAAGGCAATCCTCGGCGTATTTAAAATTTGCGACAGTAAAAAATTATTTTTTGAAAAATTTACTATAGAAAAGGCAATACTCGGCATACTCAAAATTTGCCACTGTAAAAACTTATTTCTTGACAAATTCACTATAGAAAAGGCAATCCTCGGCGTATTTAAAATTTGCGACAGTAAAAAATTATTTTTTGAAAAATTTACTATAGAAAAGGCAATCCTCGGCGTATTTAAAATTTGCGACAGTAAAAAATTATTTTTTCAAAAATTTACTATAGAAAAGGCAATCCCCGGCGTATTTAAAATTTGCGACAGTAAAAAATTATTTTTTGAAAAATTTACTATAGAACAGGCAATCCTCGGCGTATTTAAAATTTGCGACAATAAAAAATTATTTTTTGAAAAATTTACTATAGAAAAGGCAATCCTCGGCGTATTTAAAATTTGCGACAGTAAAAAATTATTTTTTGAAAAATTTACTATAGAAAAGGCAATCCTCGGCGTATTTAAAATTTGCGACAGTAAAAAATTATTTTTTGAAAAATTTACTATATAAAAGGCAATCCTCGGCGTATTTAAAATTTGCGACAGTAAAAAATTATTTTTTGAAAAATTTACTATAGAAAAGGCAATCCTCGGCGTATTAAAAATTTGCGACAGTAAAAAATTATTTTTTGAAAAATTTACTATAGAAAAGGCAATCCTCGGCGTATTTAAAATTTGCGACATTAAAAAATTATTTTTTGAAAAATTTACTATAGAAAAGGCAATCCTCGGCGTATTTAAAATTTGCGACAGTAAAAAATTATTATTTGAAAAATTTACTATAGAAAAGGCAATCCTCGGCGAATTTAAAATTTGCGACAGTAAAAAATTATTTTTTGAAAAATTTACTATAGAAAAGGCAATCCTCGGCGTATTTAAAATTTGCGACAGTAAAAAATTATTTTTTGAAAAATTTACTATAGAAAAAGCAATCCTCGGCGTATTTAAAATTTGCGACAGTAAAAAATAATTTTTTGAAAAATTTACTATAGAAAAGGCAATCCTCGGCGTATTTAAAATTTGCGACAGTAAAAAATTAGTTTTTGAAAAATTTACTATAGAACAGGCAATCCTCGGCGTATTTAAAATTTGCGACAGTAAAAAATTATTTTTTGAAAAATTTACTATATAAAAGGCAATCCTCGGCGTATTTAAAATTTGCGACAGTAAAAAATTATTTTGTGAAAAATTTACTATAGAAAAGGCAATCCTCGGCGTATTTAAAATTTGCGACAGTAAAAAAATAATTTTTTGAAAAATTTACTATAGAAAAAGCAATCCCCGGCGTATTTAAAATTTGCGACAGTAAAAAATTATTTTTTGAAAAATTTACTATAGAAAAGGCAATCCTCGGCGAATTTAAAATTTGCGACAGTAAAAAATTATTTTTTGAAAAATTTACTATAGAAAAGGCAATCCTCGGCGTATTTAAAATTTGCGACAGTAAAAAATTATTTTTTGAAAAATTTACTATAGAAAAAGCAATCCTCGGCGTATTTAAAATTTGCGACAGTAAAAAATTATTTTTTGAAAAATTTACTATAGAAAAGGCAATCCTCGGCGTATTTAAAATTTGCGACAGTAAAAAATTATTTTTTGAAAAATTTACTATAGAAAAGGCAATCCTCGGCGTATTTAAAATTTGCGACAGTAAAAAATAATTTTTTGAAAAATTTACTATAGAAAAGGCAATCCTCGGCGTATTTAAAATTTGCGACAGTAAAAAATAATTTTTTGAAAAATTTACTATAGAAAAGGCAATCCTCGGCGTATTTAAAATTTGCGACAGTAAAAAATTAGTTTTTGAAAAATTTACTATAGAACAGGCAATCCTCGGCGTATTTAAAATTTGCGACGGTAAAAAATTATTTTTTGAAAAATTTACTATAGAAAAGGCAATCCTCGGCGTATTTAAAATTTGCGACAGTAAAAAATTATTTTGTGAAAAATTTACTATAGAAAAGGCAATCCTCGGCGTATTTAAAATTTGCGACAGTAAAAAAATAATTTTTTGAAAAATTTACTATAGAAAAGCAATCCTCGGCGTATTTAAAATTTGCGACAGTAAAAAATTATTTTTTGAAAAATTTACTATAGAAAAGGCAATCCTCGGCGAATTTAAAATTTGCGACAGTAAAAAATTATTTTTTGAAAAATTTACTATAGAAAAGGCAATCCTCGGCGTATTTAAAATTTGCGACAGTAAAAAATTATTTTTTGAAAAATTTACTATAGAAAAAGCAATCCTCGGCGTATTTAAAATTTGCGACAGTAAAAAATTATTTTTTGAAAAATTTACTATAGAAAAGGCAATCCTCGGCGTATTTAAAATTTGCGACAGTAAAAATTTATTTTTGGACAAATTCACTATAGAAAAGGCAATCCTCGGCGTATTTAAAATTTGCGACAGTAAAAAAATTATTTTTTGGAAAATTTACTATAGAAAAGGCAATCCTCGGCGTATTTAAAATTTGCGACAGTAAAAAATTATTTTTTTAAAAAATTTACTATAGAAAAGGCAATCCTCGGCGTATTTAAAATTTGCGACAGTAAAAAATAATTTAATGAAAAATTTACTATAGAAAAGGCAATCCTCGGCGTATTTAAAATTTGCGACAGTAAAAAATTATTTTTTGAAAAATTTACTATAGAAAAGGCAATCTTCGGCGTATTTAAAATTTGCGACAGTAAAAAATTATTTTTGAAAAATTTACTATAGAAAAGGCAATCCTCGGCGTATTTAAAATTTGCGACAGTAAAAAATTATTTTTTGAAAAATTTACTATAGAAAAGGCAATCCTCGGCGTATTTAAAATTTGCGACAGTAAAAAAATATTTTTTGAAAAATTTACTATAGAAAAGGCAATCCTCGGCGTATTTAAAATTTGCGACAGTAAAAAATTATTTTTTGAAAAATTTACTATAGAAAAGGCAATACTCGGCATACTCAAAATTTGCCACTGTAAAAACTTATTTCTTGACAAATTCACTATAGAAAAGGCAATCCTCGGCGTATTTAAAATTTGCGACAGTAAAAAATTATTTTTTGAAAAATTTACTATAGAAAAGGCAATCCTCGGCGTATTTAAAATTTGCGACAGTAAAAAATTATTTTTTCAAAAATTTACTATAGAAAAGGCAATCCCCGGCGTATTTAAAATTTGCGACAGTAAAAAATTATTTTTTGAAAAATTTACTATAGAACAGGCAATCCTCGGCGTATTTAAAATTTGCGACAATAAAAAATTATTTTTTGAAAAATTTACTATAGAAAAGGCAATCCTCGGCGTATTTAAAATTTGCGACAGTAAAAAATTATTTTTTGAAAAATTTACTATAGAAAAGGCAATCCTCGGCGTATTTAAAATTTGCGACAGTAAAAAATTATTTTTTGAAAAATTTACTATATAAAAGGCAATCCTCGGCGTATTTAAAATTTGCGACAGTAAAAAATTATTTTTTGAAAAATTTACTATAGAAAAGGCAATCCTCGGCGTATTAAAAATTTGCGACAGTAAAAAATTATTTTTTGAAAAATTTACTATAGAAAAGGCAATCCTCGGCGTATTTAAAATTTGCGACAGTAAAAAATTATTTTTTGAAAAATTTACTATAGAAATGGCAATCGTCGGCGTATTTAAAATTTGCGACAGTAAAAAATTATTATTTGAAAAATTTACTATAGAAAAGGCAATCCTCGGCGTATTTAAAATTTGCGACAGTAAAAAATTATTTTTTGAAAAATTTACTATAGAAAAGGCAATCCTCGGCGTATTTAAAATTTGCGACAGTAAAAAATTATTTTTTGAAAAATTTACTATAGAAAAGGCAATCCCCGGCGTATTTAAAATTTGCGACAGTAAAAAATTATTTTTTGAAAAATTTACTATAGAACAGGCAATCCCCGGCGTATTTAAAATTTGCGACAGTAAAAAATTATTTTTTGAAAAATTTACTATAGAAAAGGCAATACTCGGCATACTCAAAATTTGCCACTGTAAAAACTTATTTCTTGACAAATTCACTATAGAAAAGGCAATCCTCGGCGTATTTAAAATTTGCGACAGTAAAAAATTATTTTTTGAAAAATTTACTATAGAAAAGGCAATCCTCGGCGTATTTAAAATTTGCGACAGTAAAAAATTATTTTTCAAAAATTTACTATAGAAAAGGCAATCCCCGGCGTATTTAAAATTTGCGACAGTAAAAAATTATTTTTTGAAAAATTTACTATAGAACAGGCAATCCTCGGCGTATTTAAAATTTGCGACAATAAAAAATTATTTTTTGAAAAATTTACTATAGAAAAGGCAATCCTCGGCGTATTTAAAATTTGCGACAGTAAAAAATTATTTTTTGAAAAATTTACTATAGAAAAGGCAATCCTCGGCGTATTTAAAATTTGCGACAGTAAAAAATTATTTTTTGAAAAATTTACTATATAAAAGGCAATCCTCGGCGTATTTAAAATTTGCGACAGTAAAAAATTATTTTTTGAAAAATTTACTATAGAAAAGGCAATCCTCGGCGTATTAAAAATTTGCGACAGTAAAAAATTATTTTTTGAAAAATTTACTATAGAAAAGGCAATCCTCGGCGTATTTAAAATTTGCGACAGTAAAAAATTATTTTTGAAAAATTTACTATAGAAATGGCAATCGTCGGCGTATTTAAAATTTGCGACAGTAAAAAATTATTATTTGAAAAATTTACTATAGAAAAGGCAATCCTCGGCGTATTTAAAATTTGCGACAGTAAAAAATTATTTTTTGAAAAATTTACTATAGAAAAGGCAATCCTCGGCGTATTTAAAATTTGCGACAGTAAAAAATTATTTTTTGAAAAATTTACTATAGAAAAGGCAATCCCCGGCGTATTTAAAATTTGCGACAGTAAAAAATTATTTTTTGAAAAATTTACTATAGAACAGGCAATCCTCGGCGTATTTAAAATTTGCGACAATAAAAAATTATTTTTTGAAAAATTTACTATAGAAAAGGCAATCCTCGGCGTATTTAAAATTTGCGACAGTAAAAAATTATTTTTTGAAAAATTTACTATAGAAAAGGCAATCCCCGGCGTATTTAAAATTTGCGACAGTAAAAAATTATTGTTTGAAAAATTTACTATAGAAAAGGCAGTCCTCGGCGTATTTAAAATTTGCGACAGTAAAAAATTATTTTTTCAAGAATTTACTATATAAAAGGCAATCCTCGGCGTATTTAAAATTTGCGACAGTAAAAAATTATTTTTTGAAAAATTTACTATAGAAAAGGCAATCCTCGGCGTATTTAAAATTTGCGACAGTAAAAAATTATTTTTTGAAAAATTTACTATAGAAAAGGCAATCCTCGGCGTATTTAAAATTTGCGACGGTAAAAAATTATTTTTTGAAAAATTTACTATAGAAAAGGCAATCCTCGGCGTATTTAAAATTTGCGACAGTAAAAAATTATTTTTTGAAAAATTTACTATAGAAAAGGCAATCCTCGGCGTATTTAAAATTTGCGACAGCAAAAAATTATTTTTTGAAATATTTACTATAGAAAAGGCAATCCTCGGCGTATTTAAAATTTGCGACAGTAAAAAATTATTTTTTAGAAAATTTACTATAGAAAAGGCAATCCTCGGCGTATTTAAAATTTGCGACAGTAAAAAATAATTTTTTGAAAAATTTACTATAGAAAAGGCAATCCTCGGCGTATTTAAAATTTTCGACAGTATAAAATTATTGTTTGAAAAATTTACTATAGAAAAGGCAGTCCTCGGCGTATTTAAAATTTGCGACAGTAAAAAATTATTTTTTGAAAAATTTACTATAGAAAAGGCAATCCTCGGCGTATTTAAAATTTGCTACAGTAAAAATTTATTTTTTGAAACATTTACTAGAGAAAAGGCAATCCTCGGCGTATTTAAAATTTGCGACAGTAAAAAATTATTTTTTGAAAAATTTACTATAGAAAAGGCAATCCTCGGCGTATTTAAAATTTTCGACAGTAAAAAATTATTGTTTGAAAAATTTACTATAGAAAAGGCAGTCCTCGGCGTATTTAAAATTTGCGACAGTAAAAAATTATTTTTTGAAAAATTTACTATAGAAAAGGCAATCCTCGGCGTATTTAAAATTTGCGACAGTAAAAAATTATTTTTTGAAAAATTTACTATAGAAAAGGCAATCCTCGGCGTATTTAAAATTTGCGACAGTAAAAAATTATTTTTTGAAAAATTTACTATAGAAAAGGCAATCCTCGGCGTATTTAAAATTTGCGACAGTAAAAAATTATTTTTTGAAAAATTTACTATAGAAAAGGCAATCCTCGGCGTATTTAAAATTTGCGACAGTAAAAAATTATTTTTTGAAAAATTTACTATAGAAAAGGCAATCCTCGGCGTATTTAAAATTTGCGACAGTAAAAAATTATTTTTTGAAAAATTTACTATAGAAAAGGCAATCCTCGGAGTATTTAAAATTTGCGACAGTAAAAAATTATTTTTTGAAAAATTTACTATAGAAAAGCCAATCCTCGGCGTATTTAAAATTTGCCACAGTAAAAAATTATTTTTTGAAAAATTCACTATAGAAAAGGCAATCCTCGGCGTATTTAAAATTTGCGACAGTAAAAAATTATTTTTTGAAAAATTTACTATAAAAAAGGCAATCCTCGGCGTATTTAAAATTTGCGACGGTAAAAAATTATTTTTTGAAAAATTTACTATAGAAAAGGCAATCCTCGGCGTATTTAAAATTTGGGACAGTAAAAAATTATTTTTTGAAAAATTTACTATAGAAAAGGCAATCCTCGGCGTATTTAAAATTTGCGAGAGTAAAAAATTATTTTTTGAAAAATATACTATAGAAAAGGCAATCCTCGGCGTATTTAAAATTTGCGACAGTAAAAAAATAATTTTTTGAAAAATTTACTATAGAAAAAGCAATCCTCGGCGTATTTAAAATTTGCGACAGTAAAAAATTATTTTTTGAAAAATTTACTATAGAAAAGGCAATCCTCGGCGTATTTAAAATTTGCGACAGTAAAAAATTATTTTTTGAAAAATTTACTATAGAAAAGGCAATCCTCGGCGCATTTAAAATTTGCGACAGTAAAAAATTATTTTTTGAAAAATTTACTATAGAAAAGGCAATCCTCGGCGTATTTAAAATTTGCGACAGTAAAAAATTATTTTTTGAAAAATTTACTATAGAAAAGGCAATCCTCGGCGTATTTAAAATTTGCGACAGTAAAAAATTATTTTTTGAAAAATTTACTATAGAAAAGGCAATCCTCGGCGTATTTAAAATTTGCGACAGTAAAAAATTATTTTTTGAAAAATTTACTATAGAAAAGGCAATCCTCGGCGTATTTAAAATTTGCGACAGTAAAAAATTATTTTTTGAAAAATTTACTATAGAAAAGGCAATCCTCGGCGTATTTAAAATTTGCGACAGTAAAAAATTATTTTTTGAAAAATTTACTATAGAAAAGGCAATCCTCGGCGTATTTAAAATTTGCGACAGTAAAAAATTATTTTTTGAAAAATTTACTATAGAAAAGGCAATCCTCGGCGTATTTAAAATTTGCGACAGTAAAAAATTATTTTTTTAAAAAATTTACTATAGAAAAGGCAATCCTCGGCGTATTAAAAATTTGCGAGAGTAAACAATTATTTTTTGAAAAATTTACTATAGAAAAGGCAATCCCGGAGTATTTAAAATTTGCGACAGTAAAAAATTATTTTTTGGAAAATTTACTATAGAAAAGGCAATCCTCGGCGTATTTAAAATTTGCACAGTAAAAAATTATTTTTTGAAAAATTCACTATAGAAAAGGCAATCCTCGGCGTATTTAAAATTTGCGACAATAAAAAATTATTTTTTGAAAAAATTACTATAGAAAAGGCAATCCTCGGCGTATTTAAAATTTGCGACAGTAAAAAATTATTTTTTGAAAAATTTACTATAGAAAATGCAATCCTCGGCGTATTTAAAATTTGCGACAGTAAAAAATTATTTTTTGAAAAATTTACTATAGAAAAGGCAATCCCCGGCGTATTTAAAATTTGCGACAGTAAAAAATATTTACTATAGAAAAGGCAGTCCTCGGCGTATTTAAAATTTGCGACAGTAAAAAATTATTTTTTGAAAAATTTACTATATAAAAGGCAATCCTCGGCGTATTTAAAATTTGCGACAGTAAAAAATTATTTTTTGAAAAATTTACTATAGAAAAGGCAATCCTCGGCGTATTTAAAATTTGCGACAGTAAAAAATTATTTTTTGAAAAATTTACTATAGAAAAGGCAATCCTCGCGTATTTAAAATTTGCGACGGTAAAAATTTTTTTTTGAAAAATTTACTATAGAAAAGGCAATCCTCGGCGTATTTAAAATTTGGGACAGTAAAAAATTATTTTTTGAAAAATTTACTATAGAAAAGGCAATCCTCGGCGTATTTAAAATTTGCGACAGTAAAAAATTATTTTTTGAAATATTTACTATAGAAAAGGCAATCCTCGGCGTATTTAAAATTTGCGACAGTAAAACATTATTTTTTGGAAAATTTACTATAGAAAAGGCAATCCTCAGCGTATTTAAAATTTGCGACAGTAAAAAATAATTTTTTGAAAAATTTACTATAGAAAAGGCAATCCTCGGCGTATTTAAAATTTTCGACAGTAAAAAATTATTGTTTGAAAAATTTACTATAGAAAAGGCAGTCCTCGGCGTATTTAAAATTTGCGACAGTAAAAAATTATTTTTTGAAAAATTTACTATAGAAAAGGCAATCCTCGGCGTATTTAAAATTTGCTACAGTAAAAATTTATTTTTTGAAACATTTACTAGAGAAAAGGCAATCCTCGGCGTATTTAAAATTTGCGACAGTAAAAAATTATTTTTTGAAAAATTTACTATAGAAAAGGCAATCCTCGGCGTATTTAAAATTTTCGACAGTAAAAAATTATTGTTTGAAAAGTTTACTATAGAAAAGGCAATCCTCGGCGTATTTAAAATTTGCGACAGTAAAAAATTATTTTTTGAAAAATTTACTATAGAAAAGGCAATCCTCGGCGTATTTAAAATTTGCGACAGTAAAAAATTATTTTTTGAAAAATTTACTATAGAAAAGGCAATCCTCGGCGTATTTAAAATTTGCGACAGTAAAAAATTATTTTTTGAAAAATTTACTATAGAAAAGGCAACCCTCGGCGTATTTAAAATTCGCGACAGTAAAAAATTATTTTTTGAAAAATTTACTATAGAAAAGGCAATCCTCGGAGTATTTCAAATTTGCGACAGTAAAAAAATTATTTTTTGAAAAATTTACTATAGAAAAGGCAATCCTCGGCGTATTTAAAATTTGCCACAGTAAAAAATTATTTTTTGAAAAATTCACTATAGAAAAGGCAATCCTCGGCGTATTTAAAATTTGCGACAGTAAAAAATTATTTTTTGAAAAATTTACTATAGAAAAGGCAATCCTCGGCGTATTTAAAATTTGCGACAGTAAAAAATTATTTTTTGAAAAATTTACTATAGAAAAGGCAATCCTCGGCGTATTTAAAATTTGCGACGGTAAAAAATAATTTTTTGAAAAATTTACTATAGAAAAGGCAATCCTCGGCGTATTTAAAATTTGGGACAGTAAAAAATTATTTTTTGAAATTTTACTATAGAAAAGGCAATCCTCGGCGTATTTAAAATTTGCGACAGTAAAAAATTATTTTTTGAAAAATTTACTATAGAAAAGGCAATCCTCGGCGTATTTAAAATTTGCGACAGTAAAAAATTATTTTTTGGAAAATTTACTATAGAAAAGGCAATCCTCGGCGTATTTAAAATTTGCGACAGTAAAAAATTATTTTTTGAAACATTTACTAGAGAAAAGGCAATCCTCGGCGTATTTAAAATTTGCGACAGTAAAAAATTATTTTTTGAAAAATTTACTATAGAAAAGGCAATCCTCGGCGTATTTAAAATTTGCGACAGTAAAAAATTATTTTTTGAAAAATTTACTATAGAAAAGGCAATCCTCGGCGTATTTAAAATTTGCGACAGTAAAAAATTATTTTTTGAAAAATTTACTATAGAAAAGGCAATCCTTGGCGTATTTAAAATTTGCGACAGTAAAAAATTATTTTTTGAAAAATTTACTATAGAAAAGGCAATCCTTGGCGTATTTAAAATTTGCGACAGTAAAAAATTATTTTTTGAAAAATTTACTATAGAAAAGGCAATCCCCGGCGTATTTAAAATTTACGACAGTAAAAAATTATTTTTTGAAAAATTCACTATAGAAAAGGCAATCCTCGGCGTATTTAAAATTTGCGACAGTAAAAAATTATTTTTTGAAAAATTTACTATAGAAAAGGCAATCCTCGGCGTATTTAAAATGTGCGACAGTAAAAAATTATTTTTTGAAAAATTTACTATAGAAAAGGCAATCCTCGGCGTATTTAAAATTTGCGACAGTAAAAAATTATTTTTTGAAAAATTTACTATAGAAAAGGCAATCCTCGGCGTATTTAAAATTTGCGACAGTAAAAAATAATTTTTTGAAAAATTTACTATAGAAAAGGCAATCCTCGGCGTATTTAAAATTTGCGACAGTAAAAAATAATTTTTTGAAAAATTTACTATAGAAAAGGCAATCCTCGGCGTATTTAAAATTTGCGACAGTAAAAAATTAGTTTTTGAAAAATTTACTATAGAACAGGCAATCCTCGGCGTATTTAAAATTTGCGACGGTAAAAAATTATTTTTTGAAAAATTTACTATAGAAAAGGCAATCCTCGGCGTATTTAAAATTTGCGACAGTAAAAAATTATTTTGTGAAAAATTTACTATAGAAAAGGCAATCCTCGGCGTATTTAAAATTTGCGACAGTAAAAAAATAATTTTTTGAAAAATTTACTATAGAAAAAGCAATCCTCGGCGTATTTAAAATTTGCGACAGTAAAAAATTATTTTTTGAAAAATTTACTATAGAAAAGGCAATCCTCGGCGAATTTAAAATTTGCGACAGTAAAAAATTATTTTTTGAAAAATTTACTATAGAAAAGGCAATCCTCGGCGTATTTAAAATTTGCGACAGTAAAAAATTATTTTTTGAAAAATTTACTATAGAAAAAGCAATCCTCGGCGTATTTAAAATTTGCGACAGTAAAAAATTATTTTTTGGAAAATTTACTATAGAAAAGGCAATCCTCGGCGTATTTAAAATTTGCGACAGTAAAAAATTATTTTTTTAAAAAATTTACTATAGGATAGGCAATCCTCGGCGTATTTAAAATTTGCGACAGTAAAAAATAATTTAATGAAAAATTTACTATAGAAAAGGCAATCCTCGGCGTATTTAAAATTTGCGACAGTAAAAAATTATTTTTTGAAAAATTTACTATAGAAAAGGCAATCTTCGGCGTATTTAAAATTTGCGACAGTAAAAAATAATATTTTGAAAAATTTACTATAGAAAAGGCAATCCTCGGCGTATTTAAAATTTGCGACAGTAAAAAATTATTTTTTGAAAAATTTACTATAGAAGAGGCAATCCTCGGCGTATTTAAAATTTGCGACAGTAAAAAAATATTTTTTGAAAAATTTACTATAGAAAAGGCAATCCTCGGCGTATTTAAAATTTGCGACAGTAAAAAATTATTTTTTGAAAAATTTACTATAGAAAAGGCAATACTCGGCATACTCAAAATTTGCCACTGTAAAAACTTATTTCTTGACAAATTCACTATAGAAAAGGCAATCCTCGGCGTATTTAAAATTTGCGACAGTAAAAAATTATTTTTTGAAAAATTTACTATAGAAAAGGCAATCCTCGGCGTATTTAAAATTTGCGACAGTAAAAAATTATTTTTTCAAAAATTTACTATAGAAAAGGCAATCCCCGGCGTATTTAAAATTTGCGACAGTAAAAAATTATTTTTTGAAAAATTTACTATAGAACAGGCAATCCTCGGCGTATTTAAAATTTGCGACAATAAAAAATTATTTTTTGAAAAATTTACTATAGAAAAGGCAATCCTCGGCGTATTTAAAATTTGCGACAGTAAAAAATTATTTTTTGAAAAATTTACTATAGAAAAGGCAATCCTCGGCGTATTTAAAATTTGCGACAGTAAAAAATTATTTTTTGAAAAATTTACTATATAAAAGGCAATCCTCGGCGTATTTAAAATTTGCGACAGTAAAAAATTATTTTTTGAAAAATTTACTATAGAAAAGGCAATCCTCGGCGTATTAAAAATTTGCGACAGTAAAAAATTATTTTTTGAAAAATTTACTATAGAAAAGGCAATCCTCGGCGTATTTAAAATTTGCGACATTAAAAAATTATTTTTTGAAAAATTTACTATAGAAAAGGCAATCCTCGGCGTATTTAAAATTTGCGACAGTAAAAAATTATTATTTGAAAAATTTACTATAGAAAAGGCAATCCTCGGCGAATTTAAAATTTGCGACAGTAAAAAATTATTTTTTGAAAAATTTACTATAGAAAAGGCAATCCTCGGCGTATTTAAAATTTGCGACAGTAAAAAATTATTTTTTGAAAAATTTACTATAGAAAAAGCAATCCTCGGCGTATTTAAAATTTGCGACAGTAAAAAATAATTTTTTGAAAAATTTACTATAGAAAAGGCAATCCTCGGCGTATTTAAAATTTGCGACAGTAAAAAATTAGTTTTTGAAAAATTTACTATAGAACAGGCAATCCTCGGCGTATTTAAAATTTGCGACAGTAAAAAATTATTTTTTGAAAAATTTACTATAGAAAAGGCAATCCTCGGCGTATTTAAAATTTGCGACAGTAAAAAATTATTTTGTGAAAAATTTACTATAGAAAAGGCAATCCTCGGCGTATTTAAAATTTGCGACAGTAAAAAAATAATTTTTTGAAAAATTTACTATAGAAAAAGCAATCCCCGGCGTATTTAAAATTTGCGACAGTAAAAAATTATTTTTTGAAAAATTTACTATAGAAAAGGCAATCCTCGGCGAATTTAAAATTTGCGACAGTAAAAAATTATTTTTTGAAAAATTTACTATAGAAAAGGCAATCCTCGGCGTATTTAAAATTTGCGACAGTAAAAAATTATTTTTTGAAAAATTTACTATAGAAAAAGCAATCCTCGGCGTATTTAAAATTTGCGACAGTAAAAAATTATTTTTTGAAAAATTTACTATAGAAAAGGCAATCCTCGGCGTATTTAAAATTTGCGACAGTAAAAAATTATTTTTTGAAAAATTTACTATAGAAAAGGCAATCCTCGGCGTATTTAAAATTTGCGACAGTAAAAAATAATTTTTTGAAAAATTTACTATAGAAAAGGCAATCCTCGGCGTATTTAAAATTTGCGACAGTAAAAAATAATTTTTTGAAAAATTTACTATAGAAAAGGCAATCCTCGGCGTATTTAAAATTTGCGACAGTAAAAAATTAGTTTTTGAAAAATTTACTATAGAACAGGCAATCCTCGGCGTATTTAAAATTTGCGACGGTAAAAAATTATTTTTTGAAAAATTTACTATAGAAAAGGCAATCCTCGGCGTATTTAAAATTTGCGACAGTAAAAAATTATTTTGTGAAAAATTTACTATAGAAAAGGCAATCCTCGGCGTATTTAAAATTTGCGACAGTAAAAAAATAATTTTTTGAAAAATTTACTATAGAAAAAGCAATCCTCGGCGTATTTAAAATTTGCGACAGTAAAAAATTATTTTTTGAAAAATTTACTATAGAAAAGGCAATCCTCGGCGAATTTAAAATTTGCGACAGTAAAAAATTATTTTTTGAAAAATTTACTATAGAAAAGGCAATCCTCGGCGTATTTAAAATTTGCGACAGTAAAAAATTATTTTTTGAAAAATTTACTGTAGAAAAAGCAATCCTCGGCGTATTTAAAATTTGCGACAGTAAAAAATTATTTTTTGAAAAATTTACTATAGAAAAGGCAATCCTCGGCGTATTTAAAATTTGCGACAGTAAAAATTTATTTTTGGACAAATTCACTATAGAAAAGGCAATCCTCGGCGTATTTAAAATTTGCGACAGTAAAAAATTATTTTTTGGAAAATTTACTATAGAAAAGGCAATCCTCGGCGTATTTAAAATTTGCGACAGTAAAAAATTATTTTTTTAAAAAATTTACTATAGAAAAGGCAATCCTCGGCGTATTTAAAATTTGCGACAGTAAAAAATAATTTAATGAAAAATTTACTATAGAAAAGGCAATCCTCGGCGTATTTAAAATTTGCGACAGTAAAAAATTATTTTTTGAAAAATTTACTATAGAAAAGGCAATCTTCGGCGTATTTAAAATTTGCGACAGTAAAAAATTATTTTTTGAAAAATTTACTATAGAAAAGGCAATCCTCGGCGTATTTAAAATTTGCGACAGTAAAAAATTATTTTTTGAAAAATTTACTATAGAAAAGGCAATCCTCGGCGTATTTAAAATTTGCGACAGTAAAAAAATATTTTTTGAAAAATTTACTATAGAAAAGGCAATCCTCGGCGTATTTAAAATTTGCGACAGTAAAAAATTATTTTTTGAAAAATTTACTATAGAAAAGGCAATACTCGGCATACTCAAAATTTGCCACTGTAAAAACTTATTTCTTGACAAATTCACTATAGAAAAGGCAATCCTCGGCGTATTTAAAATTTGCGACAGTAAAAAATTATTTTTTGAAAAATTTACTATAGAAAAGGCAATCCTCGGCGTATTTAAAATTTGCGACAGTAAAAAATTATTTTTTCAAAAATTTACTATAGAAAAGGCAATCCCCGGCGTATTTAAAATTTGCGACAGTAAAAAATTATTTTTTGAAAAATTTACTATAGAACAGGCAATCCTCGGCGTATTTAAAATTTGCGACAATAAAAAATTATTTTTTGAAAAATTTACTATAGAAAAGGCAATCCTCGGCGTATTTAAAATTTGCGACAGTAAAAAATTATTTTTTGAAAAATTTACTATAGAAAAGGCAATCCTCGGCGTATTTAAAATTTGCGACAGTAAAAAATTATTTTTTGAAAAATTTACTATATAAAAGGCAATCCTCGGCGTATTTAAAATTTGCGACAGTAAAAAATTATTTTTTGAAAAATTTACTATAGAAAAGGCAATCCTCGGCGTATTAAAAATTTGCGACAGTAAAAAATTATTTTTTGAAAAATTTACTATAGAAAAGGCAATCCTCGGCGTATTTAAAATTTGCGACAGTAAAAAATTATTTTTTGAAAAATTTACTATAGAAAAGGCAATCCTCGGCGTATTTAAAATTTGCGACAGTAAAAAATTATTATTTGAAAAATTTACTATAGAAAAGGCAATCCTCGGCGAATTTAAAATTTGCGACAGTAAAAAATTATTTTTTGAAAAATTTACTATAGAAAAGGCAATCCTCGGCGTATTTAAAATTTGCGACAGTAAAAAATTATTTTTTGAAAAATTTACTATAGAAAAAGCAATCCTCGGCGTATTTAAAATTTGCGACAGTAAAAAATAATTTTTTGAAAAATTTACTATAGAAAAGGCAATCCTCGGCGTATTTAAAATTTGCGACAGTAAAAAATTAGTTTTTGAAAAATTTACTATAGAACAGGCAATCCTCGGCGTATTTAAAATTTGCGACGGTAAAAAATTATTTTTTGAAAAATTTACTATAGAAAAGGCAATCCTCGGCGTATTTAAAATTTGCGACAGTAAAAAATTATTTTGTGAAAAATTTACTATAGAAAAGGCAAACCTCGGCGTATTTAAAATTTGCGACAGTAAAAAAATAATTTTTTGAAAAATTTACTATAGAAAAAGCAATCCCCGGCGTATTTAAAATTTGCGACAGTAAAAAATTATTTTTTGAAAAATTTACTATAGAAAAGGCAATCCTCGGCGAATTTAAAATTTGCGACAGTAAAAAATTATTTTTTGAAAAATTTACTATAGAAAAGGCAATCCTCGGCGTATTTAAAATTTGCGACAGTAAAAAATTATTTTTTGAAAAATTTACTATAGAAAAAGCAATCCTCGGCGTATTTAAAATTTGCGACAGTAAAAAATTATTTTTTGAAAAATTTACTATAGAAAAGGCAATCCTCGGCGTATTTAAAATTTGCGACAGTAAAAAATTATTTTTTGAAAAATTTACTATAGAAAAGGCAATCCTCGGCGTATTTAAAATTTGCGACAGTAAAAAATTATTTTTTGGAAAATTTACTATAGAAAAGGCAATCCTCGGCGTATTTAAAATTTGCGACAGTAAAAAATTATTTTTTTAAAAAATTTACTATAGAAAAGGCAATCCTCGGCGTATTTAAAATTTGCGACAGTAAAAAATAATTTAATGAAAAATTTACTATAGAAAAGGCAATCCTCGGCGTATTTAAAATTTGCGAAAGTAAAAAATTATTTTTTGAAAAATTTACTATAGAAAAGGCAATCTTCGGCGTATTTAAAATTTGCGACAGTAAAAAATTATTTTTTGAAAAATTTACTATAGAAAAGGCAATCCTCGGCGTATTTAAAATTTGCGACAGTAAAAAATTATTTTTTGAAAAATTTACTATAGAAAAGGCAATCCTCGACGTATTTAAAATTTGCGACAGTAAAAAATTATTTTTTGAAAAATTTACTATAGAAAAGGCAATCCTCGGCGTATTTAAAATTTGCGACAGTAAAAAATTATTTTTTGAAAAATTTACTATAGAAAAGGCAATACTCGGCATACTCAAAATTTGCCACTGTAAAAATTTATTTCTTGACAAATTCACTATAGAAAAGGCAATCCTCGGCGTATTTAAAATTTGCGACAGTAAAAAATTATTTTTTGAAAAATTTACTATAGAAAAGGCAATCCTCGGCGTATTTAAAATTTGCGACAGTAAAAAATTATTTTTTCAAAAATTTACTATAGAAAAGGCAATCCCCGGCGTATTTAAAATTTGCGACAGTAAAAAATTATTTTTTGAAAAATTTACTATAGAACAGGCAATCCTCGGCGTATTTAAAATTTGCGACAATAAAAAATTATTTTTTGAAAAATTTACTATAGAAAAGGCAATCCTCGGCGTATTTAAAATTTGCGACAGTAAAAAATTATTTTTTGAAGAATTTACTATAGAAAAGGCAATCCTCGGCGTATTTAAAATTTGCGACAGTAAAAAATTATTTTTTGAAAAATTTACTATATAAAAGGCAATCCTCGGCGTATTTAAAATTTGCGACAGTAAAAAATTATTTTTTGAAAAATTTACTATAGAAAAGGCAATCCTCGGCGTATTTAAAATTTGCGACAGTAAAAAATTATTTTTTGAAAAATTTACTATAGAAAAGGCAATCCTCGGCGAATTTAAAATTTGCGACAGTAAAAAATTATTTTTTGAAAAATTTACTATAGAAAAGGCAATCCTCGGCGTATTTAAAATTTGCGACAGTAAAAAATTATTTTTTGAAAAATTTACTATAGAAAAAGCAATCCTCGGCGTATTTAAAATTTGCGACAGTAAAAAATTATTTTTTGAAAGATTTACTATAGAAAAGGCAATCCTCGGCGTATTTAAAATTTGCGACAGTAAAAAATTATTTTTTGAAAAATTTACTATAGAAAAGGCAATCCTCGGCGTATTTAAAATTTGCGACAGTAAAAAATAATTTTTTGAAAAATTTACTATAGAAAAGGCAATCCTCGGCGTATTTAAAATTTGCGACAGTAAAAAATAATTTTTTGAAAAATTTACTATAGAAAAGGCAATCCTCGGCGTATTTAAAATTTGCGACAGTAAAAAATTAGTTTTTGAAAAATTTACTATAGAACAGGCAATCCTCGGCGTATTTAAAATTTGCGACGGTAAAAAATTATTTTTTGAAAAATTTACTATAGAAAAGGCAATCCTCGGCGTATTTAAAATTTGCGACAGTAAAAAATTATTTTGTGAAAAATTTACTATAGAAAAGGCAATCCTCGGCGTATTTAAAATTTGCGACAGTAAAAAAATAATTTTTTGAAAAATTTACTATAGAAAAAGCAATCCTCGGCGTATTTAAAATTTGCGACAGTAAAAAATTATTTTTTGAAAAATTTACTATAGAAAAGGCAATCCTCGGCGAATTTAAAATTTGCGACAGTAAAAAATTATTTTTTGAAAAATTTACTATAGAAAAGGCAATCCTCGGCGTATTTAAAATTTGCGACAGTAAAAAATTATTTTTTGAAAAATTTACTATAGAAAAAGCAATCCTCGGCGTATTTAAAATTTGCGACAGTAAAAAATTATTTTTTGAAAAATTTACTATAGAAAAGGCAATCCTCGGCGTATTTAAAATTTGCGACAGTAAAAATTTATTTTTGGACAAATTCACTATAGAAAAGGCAATCCTCGGCGTATTTAAAATTTGCGACAGTAAAAAATTATTTTTTGGAAAATTTACTATAGAAAAGGCAATCCTCGGCGTATTTAAAATTTGCGACAGTAAAAAATTATTTTTTTAAAAAATTTACTATAGAAAAGGCAATCCTCGGCGTATTTAAAATTTGCGACAGTAAAAAATAATTTAATGAAA
This sequence comes from Dioctria rufipes, assembly GCA_963924295.1. Classification (NCBI taxonomy): domain Eukaryota; kingdom Metazoa; phylum Arthropoda; class Insecta; order Diptera; family Asilidae; genus Dioctria; species Dioctria rufipes. Next base: position 20,240 of record CAWUPM010000554.1, read on the forward strand.
AATTTACTATAGAAAAGGCAATCCTCGGCGTATTTAAAATTTGCGACAGTAAAAAATTATTTTTTGAAAAATTTACTATAGAAAAGGCAATCTTCGGCGTATTTAAAATTTGCGACAGTAAAAAATTATTTTTTGAAAAATTTACTATGGAAAAGGCAATCCTCGGCGTATTTAAAATTTGCGACAGTAAAAAATTATTTTTTGAAAAATTTACTATAGAAAAGGCAATCCTCGGCGTATTTAAAATTTGCGACAGTAAAAAAATATTTTTTGAAAAATTTACTATAGAAAAGGCAATCCTCGGCGTATTTAAAATTTGCGACAGTAAAAAATTATTTTTTGAAAAATTTACTATAGAAAAGGCAATACTCGGCATACTCAAAATTTGCCACTGTAAAAACTTATTTCTTGACAAATTCACTATAGAAAAGGCAATCCTCGGCGTATTTAAAATTTGCGACAGTAAAAAATTATTTTTTGAAAAATTTACTATAGAAAAGGCAATCCTCGGCGTATTTAAAATTTGCGACAGTAAAAAATTATTTTTTCAAAAATTTACTATAGAAAAGGCAATCCCCGGCGTATTTAAAATTTGCGACAGTAAAAAATTATTTTTTGAAAAATTTACTATAGAACAGGCAATCCTCGGCGTATTTAAAATTTGCGACAATAAAAAATTATTTTTTGAAAAATTTACTATAGAAAAGGCAATCCTCGGCGTATTTAAAATTTGCGACAGTAAAAAATTATTTTTTGAAAAATTTACTATAGAAAAGGCAATCCTCGGCGTATTTAAAATTTGCGACAGTAAAAAATTATTTTTTGAAAAATTTACTATATAAAAGGCAATCCTCGGCGTATTTAAAATTTGCGACAGTAAAAAATTATTTTTTGAAAAATTTACTATAGAAAAGGCAATCCTCGGCGTATTAAAAATTTGCGACAGTAAAAAATTATTTTTTGAAAAATTTACTATAGAAAAGGCAATCCTCGGCGTATTTAAAATTTGCGACAGTAAAAAATTATTTTTTGAAAAATTTACTATAGAAAAGGCAATCCTCGGCGTATTTAAAATTTGCGACAGTAAAAAATTATTATTTGAAAAATTTACTATAGAAAAGGCAATCCTCGGCGAATTTAAAATTTGCGACAGTAAAAAATTATTTTTTGAAAAATTTACTATAGAAAAGGCAATCCTCGGCGTATTTAAAATTTGCGACAGTAAAAAATTATTTTTTGAAAAATTTACTATAGAAAAAGCAATCCTCGGCGTATTTAAAATTTGCGACAGTAAAAAATAATTTTTTGAAAAATTTACTATAGAAAAGGCAATCCTCGGCGTATTTAAAATTTGCGACAGTAAAAAATTAGTTTTTGAAAAATTTACTATAGAACAGGCAATCCTCGGCGTATTTAAAATTTGCGACGGTAAAAAATTATTTTTTGAAAAATTTACTATAGAAAAGGCAATCCTCGGCGTATTTAAAATTTGCGACAGTAAAAAATTATTTTGTGAAAAATTTACTATAGAAAAGGCAATCCTCGGCGTATTTAAAATTTGCGACAGTAAAAAAATAATTTTTTGAAAAATTTACTATAGAAAAAGCAATCCCCGGCGTATTTAAAATTTGCGACAGTAAAAAATTATTTTTTGAAAAATTTACTATAGAAAAGGCAATCCTCGGCGAATTTAAAATTTGCGACAGTAAAAAATTATTTTTTGAAAAATTTACTATAGAAAAGGCAATCCTCGGCGTATTTAAAATTTGCGACAGTAAAAAATTATTTTTTGAAAAATTTACTATAGAAAAAGCAATCCTCGGCGTATTTAAAATTTGCGACAGTAAAAAATTATTTTTTGAAAAATTTACTATAGAAAAGGCAATCCTCGGCGTATTTAAAATTTGCGACAGTAAAAAATTATTTTTTGAAAAATTTACTATAGAAAAGGCAATCCTCGGCGTATTTAAAATTTGCGACAGTAAAAAATTATTTTTTGGAAAATTTACTATAGAAAAGGCAATCCTCGGCGTATTTAAAATTTGCGACAGTAAAAAATTATTTTTTTAAAAAATTTACTATAGAAAAGGCAATCCTCGGCGTATTTAAAATTTGCGACAGTAAAAAATAATTTAATGAAAAATTTACTATAGAAAAGGCAATCCTCGGCGTATTTAAAATTTGCGAAAGTAAAAAATTATTTTTTGAAAAATTTACTATAGAAAAGGCAATCTTCGGCGTATTTAAAATTTGCGACAGTAAAAAATTATTTTTTGAAAAATTTTCTATAGAAAAGGCAATCCTCGGCGTATTTAAAATTTGCGACAGTAAAAAATTATTTTTTGAAAAATTTACTATAGAAAAGGCAATCCTCGGCGTATTTAAAATTTGCGACAGTAAAAAATTATTTTTTGAAAAATTTACTATAGAAAAGGCAATCCTCGGCGTATTTAAAATTTGCGACAGTAAAAAATTATTTTTTGAAAAATTTACTATAGAAAAGGCAATACTCGGCATACTCAAAATTTGCCACTGTAAAAATTTATTTCTTGACAAATTCACTATAGAAAAGGCAATCCTCGGCGTATTTAAAATTTGCGACAGTAAAAAATTATTTTTTGAAAAATTTACTATAGAAAAGGCAATCCTCGGCGTATTTAAAATTTGCGACAGTAAAAAATTATTTTTTCAAAAATTTACTATAGAAAAGGCAATCCCCGGCGTATTTAAAATTTGCGACAGTAAAAAATTATTTTTTGAAAAATTTACTATAGAACAGGCAATCCTCGGCGTATTTAAAATTTGCGACAATAAAAAATTATTTTTTGAAAAATTTACTATAGAAAAGGCAATCCTCGGCGTATTTAAAATTTGCGACAGTAAAAAATTATTTTTTGAAGAATTTACTATAGAAAAGGCAATCCTCGGCGTATTTAAAATTTGCGACAGTAAAAAATTATTTTTTGAAAAATTTACTATATAAAAGGCAATCCTCGGCGTATTTAAAATTTGCGACAGTAAAAAATTATTTTTTGAAAAATTTACTATAGAAAAGGCAATCCTCGGCGTATTTAAAATTTGCGACAGTAAAAAATTATTTTTTGAAAAATTTACTATAGAAAAGGCAATCCTCGGCGTATTTAAAATTTGCGACAGTAAAAAATTATTTTTTGAAAAATTTACTATAGAAAAGGCAATCCTCGGCGTATTTAAAATTTGCGACAGTAAAAAATTATTATTTGAAAAATTTACTATAGAAAAGGCAATCCTCGGCGTATTTAAAATTTGCGACAGTAAAAAATTATTTTTTGAAAAATTTACTATAGAAAAGGCAATCCTCGGCGTATTTAAAATTTGCGACAGTAAAAAATTATTTTTTGAAAAATTTACTATAGAAAAGGCAATCCTCGGCGTATTTAAAATTTGCGACAGTAAAAAATTATTTTTTGAAAAATTTACTATAGAAAAGGCAATCCTCGGCGTATTTAAAATTTGCGACAGTAAAAAATAATTTTTTTAAAAAATTTACTATAGAAAAGGCAATCCTCGGCGTATTAAAAATTTGCGAGACTAAACAATTATTTTTTGAAAAATTTACTATAGAAAAGGCAATCCTCGGAGTATTTAAAATTTGCGACAGTAAAAAATTATTTTTTGGAAAATTTACTATAGAAAAGGCAATGCTCGGCGTATTTAAAATTTGCCACAGTAAAAAATTATTTTTTGAAAAATTTACTATAGAAAAGGCAATCCTCGGCGTATTTAAAATTTGCGACAGTAAAAAATTATTTTTTGAAAAATTTACTATATAAAAGGCAATCCTCGGCGTATTTAAAATTTGCGACAGTAAAAAATTATTTTTTGAAAAATTTACTATAGAAAAGGCAATCCTCGGCGTATTAAAAATTTGCGACAGTAAAAAAATTATTTTTTGAAAAATTTACTATAGAAAAGGCAATCCTCGGCGTATTTAAAATTTGCGACAGTAAAAAATTATTTTTTGAAAAATTTACTATATAAAAGGCAATCCTCGGCGTATTTAAAATTTGCGACAGTAAAAAATTATTTTTTGAAAAATTTACTATAGAAAAGGCAATCCTCGGCGTATTAAAAATTTGCGACAGTAAAAAATTATTTTTTGAAAAATTTTACTATAGAAAAGGCAATCCTCGGCGTATTTAAAATTTGCGACAGTAAAAAATTATTTTTTGAAAAATTTACTATAGAAAAGGCAATCCTCGGCGTATTTAAAATTTGCGACAGTAAAAAATTATTTTTTGAAAAATTTACTATAGAAAAGGCAATCCTCGGCGTATTTAAAATTTGCGACAGTAAAAAATTATTTTTTGGAAAATTTACTATAGAAAAGGCAATCCTCGGCGTATTTAAAATTTGCGACAGTAAAAAATTATTTTTTGAAAAATTTACTATAGAACAGGCAATCCTCGGCGTATTTAAAATTTGCGACAATAAAAAATTATTTTTTGAAAAATTTACTATAGAAAAGGCAATCCTCGGCGTATTTAAAATTTGCGACAGTAAAAAATTATTTTTTGAAAAATTTACTATAGAAAAGGCAATCCTCGGCGTATTTAAAATTTGCGACAGTAAAAAATTATTTTTTGAAAAATTTACTATATAAAAGGCAATCCTCGGCGTATTTAAAATTTGCGACAGTAAAAAATTATTTTTTGAAAAATTTACTATAGAAAAGGCAATCCTCGGCGTATTAAAAATTTGCGACAGTAAAAAAATTATTTTTTGAAAAATTTACTATAGAAAAGGCAATCCTCGGCGTATTTAAAATTTGCGACAGTAAAAAATTATTTTTTGAAAAATTTACTATAGAAAAGGCAATCCTCGGCGTATTTAAAATTTGCGACAGTAAAAAATTATTATTTGAAAAATTTACTATAGAAAAGGCAATCCTCGGGCGAATTTAAAATTTGCGACAGTAAAAAATTATTTTTTGAAAAATTTACTATAGAAAAGGCAATCCTCGGCGTATTAAAATTTGCGACAGTAAAAAATTATTTTTTGAAAAATTACTATAGAAAAAGCAATCCTCGGCGTATTTAAAATTTGCGAGTAAAAAATAATTTTTTGAAAAATTTACTATAGAAAAGGCAATCCTCGGCGTATTTAAAATTTGCGACAGTAAAAAATTAGTTTTTGAAAAATTTACTATAGAACAGGCAATCCTCGGCGTATTTAAAATTTGCGACGGTAAAAAATTATTTTTTGAAAAATTTACTATAGAAAAGGCAATCCTCGGCGTATTTAAAATTTGCGACAGTAAAAAATTATTTTGTGAAAAATTTACTATAGAAAAGGCAATCCTCGGCGTATTTAAAATTTGCGACAGTAAAAAAATAATTTTTTGAAAAATTTACTATAGAAAAAGCAATCCCCGGCGTATTTAAAATTTGCGACAGTAAAAAATTATTTTTTGAAAAATTTACTATAGAAAAGGCAATCCTCGGCGAATTTAAAATTTGCGACAGTAAAAAATTATTTTTTGAAAAATTTACTATAGAAAAGGCAATCCTCGGCGTATTTAAAATTTGCGACAGTAAAAAATTATTTTTTGAAAAATTTACTATAGAAAAAGCAATCCTCGGCGTATTTAAAATTTGCGACAGTAAAAAATTATTTTTTGAAAAATTTACTATAGAAAAGGCAATCCTCGGCGTATTTAAAATTTGCGACAGTAAAAAATTATTTTTTGAAAAATTTACTATAGAAAAGGCAATCCTCGGCGTATTTAAAATTTGCGACAGTAAAAAATTATTTTTTGGAAAATTTACTATAGAAAAGGCAATCCTCGGCGTATTTAAAATTTGCGACAGTAAAAAATTATTTTTTTAAAAAATTTACTATAGAAAAGGCAATCCTCGGCGTATTTAAAATTTGCGACAGTAAAAAATAATTTAATGAAAAATTTACTATAGAAAAGGCAATCCTCGGCGTATTTAAAATTTGCGAAAGTAAAAAATTATTTTTTGAAAAATTTACTATAGAAAAGGCAATCTTCGGCGTATTTAAAATTTGCGACAGTAAAAAATTATTTTTTGAAAAATTTTCTATAGAAAAGGCAATCCTCGGCGTATTTAAAATTTGCGACAGTAAAAAATTATTTTTTGAAAAATTTACTATAGAAAAGGCAATCCTCGGCGTATTTAAAATTTGCGACAGTAAAAAATTATTTTTTGAAAAATTTACTATAGAAAAGGCAATCCTCGGCGTATTTAAAATTTGCGACAGTAAAAAATTATTTTTTGAAAAATTTACTATAGAAAAGGCAATACTCGGCATACTCAAAATTTGCCACTGTAAAAATTTATTTCTTGACAAATTCACTATAGAAAAGGCAATCCTCGGCGTATTTAAAATTTGCGACAGTAAAAAATAATTTTTTGAAAAATTTACTATAGAAAAGGCAATCCTCGGCGTATTTAAAATTTGCGACAGTAAAAAATTATTTTTTCAAAAATTTACTATAGAAAAGGCAATCCCCGGCGTATTTAAAATTTGCGACAGTAAAAAATTATTTTTTGAAAAATTTACTATAGAACAGGCAATCCTCGGCGTATTTAAAATTTGCGACAATAAAAAATTATTTTTTGAAAAATTTACTATAGAAAAGGCAATCCTCGGCGTATTTAAAATTTGCGACAGTAAAAAATTATTTTTTGAAGAATTTACTATAGAAAAGGCAATCCTCGGCGTATTTAAAATTTGCGACAGTAAAAAATTATTTTTTGAAAAATTTACTATATAAAAGGCAATCCTCGGCGTATTTAAAATTTGCGACAGTAAAAAATTATTTTTTGAAAAATTTACTATAGAAAAGGCAATCCTCGGCGTATTTAAAATTTGCGACAGTAAAAAATTATTTTTTGAAAAATTTACTATAGAAAAGGCAATCCTCGGCGTATTTAAAATTTGCGACAGTAAAAAATTATTTTTTGAAAAATTTACTATAGAAAAGGCAATCCTCGGCGTATTTAAAATTTGCGACAGTAAAAAATTATTATTTGAAAAATTTACTATAGAAAAGGCAATCCTCGGCGTATTTAAAATTTGCGACAGTAAAAAAATTATTTTTTGAAAAATTTACTATAGAAAAGGCAATCCTCGGCGTATTTAAAATTTGCGACAGTAAAAAATTATTTTTGAAAAATTTACTATAGAAAAGGCAATCCTCGGCGTATTTAAAATTTGCGACAGTAAAAAATTATTTTTTGAAAAATTTACTATAGAAAAGGCAATCCTCGGCGTATTTAAAATTTGCGACAGTAAAAAATAATTTTTTTAAAAAATTTACTATAGAAAAGGCAATCCTCGGCGTATTAAAAATTTGCGAGACTAAACAATTATTTTTTGAAAAATTTACTATAGAAAAGGCAATCCTCGGAGTATTTAAAATTTGCGACAGTAAAAAATTATTTTTTGGAAAATTTACTATAGAAAAGGCAATGCTCGGCGTATTTAAAATTTGCCACAGTAAAAAATTATTTTTTGAAAAATTCACTATAGAAAAGGCAATCCTCGGCGTATTTAAAATTTGCGACAATAAAAAATTATTTTTTGAAAAATTTACTATAGAAAAGGCAATCCTCGGCGTATTTAAAATTTGCGACAGTAAAAAAATTATTTTTTGAAAAATTTACTATAGAAAAGGCAATCCTCGGCGTATTTAAAATTTGCGACAGTAAAAAATTATTTTTTGAAAAATTTACTATAGAAAAGGCAATCCCCGGCGTATTTAAAATTTGCGACAGTAAAAAATTATTGTTTGAAAAATTTACTATAGAAAAGGCAGTCCTCGGCGTATTTAAAATTTGCGACAGTAAAAAATTATTTTTTGAAAAATTTACTATATAAAAGGCAATCCTCGGCGTATTTAAAATTTGCGACAGTAAAAAATTATTTTTTGAAAAATTTACTATAGAAAAGGCAATCCTCGGCGTATTTAAAATTTGCGACAGTAAAAAATTATTTTTTGAAAAATTTACTATAGAAAAGGCAATCCTCGGCGTATTTAAAATTTGCGACGGTAAAAAATTATTTTTTGAAAAATTTACTATAGAAAAGGCAATCCTCGGCGTATTTAAAATTTGGGACAGTAAAAAATTATTTTTTGAAAAATTTACTATAGAAAAGGCAATCCTCGGCGTATTTAAAATTTGCGACAGTAAAAAATTATTTTTTGAAATATTTACTATAGAAAAGGCAATCCTCGGCGTATTTAAAATTTGCGACAGTAAAAAATTATTTTTTGGAAAATTTACTATAGAAAAGGCAATCCTCGGCGTATTTAAAATTTGCGACAATAAAAAATAATTTTTTGAAAAATTTACTATAGAAAAGGCAATCCTCGGCGTATTTAAAATTTTCGACAGTAAAAAATTATTGTTTGAAAAATTTACTATAGAAAAGGCAGTCCTCGGCGTATTTAAAATTTGCGACAGTAAAAAATTATTTTTTGAAAAATTTACTATAGAAAAGGCAATCCTCGGCGTATTTAAAATTTGCTACAGTAAAAATTTATTTTTTGAAACATTTACTAGAGAAAAGGCAATCCTCGCCGTATTTAAAATTTGCGACAGTAAAAAATTATTTTTTGAAAAATTTACTATAGAAAAGGCAATCCTCGGCGTATTTAAAATTTTCGACAGTAAAAAATTATTGTTTGAAAAATTTACTATAGAAAAGGCAGTCCTCGGCGTATTTAAAATTTGCGACAGTAAAAAATTATTTTTTGAAAAATTTACTATTATAGAAAAGGCAATCCTCGGCGTATTTAAAATTTGCGACAGTAAAAAATTATTTTTTGAAAAATTTACTATAGAAAAGGCAATCCTCGGCGTATTTAAAATTTGCGACAGTAAAAAATTATTTTTTAAAAAATTTACTATAGAAAAGGCAATCCTCGGCGTATTTAAAATTTGCGACAGTAAACAATTATTTTTTGAAACATTTACTATAGAAAAGGCAATCCTCGGCGTATTTAATATTTGCGACAGTAAAAAATTATTTTTTGAAAAATTTACTATAGAAAAGGCAATCCTCGGCGTATTTAAAATTTGCGACAGTAAAAAATTCTTTTTTGAAAAATTTACTATAGAAAAGGCAATCCTCGGAGTATTTAAAATTTGCGACAGTAAAAAATTATTTTTTGAAAAATTTACTATAGAAAAGGCAATCCTCGGCGTATTTAAAATTTGCCACAGTAAAAAATTATTTTTTTGAAAAATTCACTATAGAAAAGGCAATCCTCGGCATATTTAAAATTTGCGACAGTAAAAAATTATTTTTTGAAAAATTTACTATAGAAAAGGCAATCCTCGGCGTATTTAAAATTTGCGACGGTAAAAAATTATTTTTTGAAAAATTTACTATAGAAAAGGCAATCCTCGGCGTATTTAAAATTTGGGACAGTAAAAAATTATTTTTTGAAAAATTTACTATAGAAAAGGCAATCCTCGGCGTATTTAAAATTTGCGACAGTAAAAAATTATTTTTTGAAAAATTTACTATAGAAAAGGCAATCCTCGGCGTATTTAAAATTTGCGACAGTAAAGAAATAATTTTTTGAAAATTTACTATAGAAAAAGCAATCCTCGGCGTATTTAAAATTTGCGACAGTAAAAAATTATTTTTTGAAAAATTTACTATAGAAAAGGCAATCCTCGGCGTATTTAAAATTTGCGACAGTAAAAAATTATTTTTTGAAAAATTTACTATAGAAAAGGCAATCCTCGGCGTATTTAAAATTTGCGACAGTAAAAAATTATTTTTTGAAAAATTTACTATAGAAAAGGCAATCCTCGGCGTATTTAAAATTTGCGACAGTAAAAAATTATTTTTTGAAAAATTTACTATAGAAAAGGCAATCCTCGGCGTATTTAAAATTTGCGACAGTAAAAATTTATTTTTTGACAAATTCACTATAGAAAAGGCAATCCTCGGCGTATTTAAAATTTGCGACAGTAAAAAATTATTTTTTGGAAAATTTACTATAGAAAAGGCAATCCTCGGCGTATTTAAAATTTGCGACAGTAAAAAATTATTTTTTTAAAAAAATTTACTATAGAAAAGGCAATCCTCGGCGTATTTAAAATTTGCGACAGTAAAAAATAATTTTTTGAAAAATTTACTATAGAAAAGGCAATCTTCGGCGTATTTAAAATTTGCGACAGTAAAAAATTATTTTTTGAAAAATTTACTAGAGAAAAGTAAATCTTCGGCGTATTTAAAATTTGCGACAGTAAAAAATTATTTTTTGAAAAATTTACTATAGAAAAGGCAATCCTCGGCGTATTTAAAATTTGCGACAGTAAAAAATTATTTTTTGAAAAATTTACTATAGAAAAGGCAATCCTCGGCGTATTTAAAATTTGCGACAGTAAAAAATTAATTTTTGAAAAATTTACTATAGAAAAGGCAATCCTCGGCGTATTTAAAATTTGCGACAGTAAAAAATTATTTTTTGAAAAATTTACTATAGAAAAGGCAATACTCGGCATATTCAAAATTTACCACTGTAAAAATTTATTTCCTGACAAATTCACTATAGAAAAGGCAATCCTCGGCGTATTTAAAATTTGCGACAGTAAAAAATTATTTTTTGAAAAATTTACTATAGAAAAAGGCAATCCTCGGCGTATTTAAAATTTGCGACAGTAAAAAATTATTTTTTAAAAATTTACTATAGAAAAGGCAATCCTCGGCGTATTTAAAATTTGCGACAGTAAAAAATTATTTTTTGAAAAATTTACTATAGAAAAGGCAATCCTCGGCGTATTTAAAATTTGCGACAGTAAAAAATTATTTTTTGAAAAATTTACTATAGAAAAGGCAATCCTCGGCGTATTTAAAATTTGCGACAGTAAAAAATTATTTTTTGAAAAATTTACTATAGAAAAGGCAATCCTCGGCGTATTTAAAATTTGCGACAGTAAAAAATTATTTTTTGAAAAATTTACTATAGAACAGGCAATCCTCGGCGTATTTAAAATTTGCGACAGTAAAAAATTATTTTTTGAAAAATTTACTATAGAAAAGGCAATCCTCGGCGTATTTAAAATTTGCGACAGTAAAAAATTATTTTTTGAAAAATTTACTGTAGAAAAGGCAATCCTCGGCGTATTTAAAATTTGCGACAGTAAAAAATTATTTTTTGAAAAATTTACTATAGAAAAGGCAATCCTCGGCGTATTTAAAATTTGCGACAGTAAAAAATTATTTTTTGAAAAATTTACTATAGAAAAGGCAATCCTCGGCGTATTTAAAATTTGCGACAATAAAAAATTATTTTTTGAAAAATTTACTATAGAAAAGGCAATCCTCGGCGTATTTAAAATTTGCGACAGTAAAAAATTATTTTTTGAAAAATTTACTATAGAAAAGGCAATCCTCGGCGTATTTAAAATTTGCGACAGTAAAAAATTATTTTTTGAAAAATTTACTATAGAAAAGGCAATCCTCGGCGTATTTAAAATTTGCGACAGTAAAAAATTATTTTTTGAAAAATTTACTATAGAAAAGGCAATCCTCGGCGTATTTAAAATTTGCGACAGTAAAAAATTATTTTTTGAAAAATTTACTATAGAAAAGGCAATCCTCGGCGTATTTAAAATTTGCGACAGTAAAAAAATTATTTTTTGAAAAATTTACTATAGAAAAGGCAATCCTCGGAGTATTTAAAATTTGCGACAGTAAAAAATTATTTTTTGAAAAATTTACTATAGAAAAGGCAATCCTCGGCGTATTTAAAATTTGCCACAGTAAAAAATTATTTTTTGAAAAATTCACTATAGAAAAGGCAATCCTCGGCGTATTTAAAATTTGCGACAGTAAAAAATAATTTTTTGAAAAATTTACTATAGAAAAGGCAATCCTCGGCGTATTTAAAATTTGCGACAGTAAAAAATTATTTTTTTGAAAAATTTACTATAGAAAAGGCAATCCTCGGCGTATTTAAAATTTGCGACGGTAAAAAATTATTTTTTGAAAAATTTACTATAGAAAAGGCAATCCTCGGCGTATTTAAAATTTGGGACAGTAAAAAATTATTTTTTGAAAAATTTACTATAGAAAAGGCAATCCTCGGCGTATTTAAAATTTGCGACAGGTAAAAAATTATTTTTTGAAAAATTTACTATAGAAAAGGCAATCCTCGGCGTATTTAAAATTTGCGACAGTAAAAAATTATTTTTTGGAAAATTTACTATAGAAAAGGCAATCCTCGGCGTATTTAAAATTTGCGACAGTAAAAAATTATTTTTTGAAACATTTACTAGAGAAAAGGCAATCCTCGGCGTATTTAAAATTTGCGACAGTAAAAAAATTATTTTTTGAAAAATTTACTATAGAAAAGGCAATCCTCGGCGTATTTAAAATTTGCGACAGTAAAAAATTATTTTTTGAAAAATTTACTATAGAAAAGGCAATCCTCGGCGTATTAAAATTTGCGACAGTAAAAAATTATTTTTTGAAAAATTTACTATAGAAAAGGCAATCCTCGGCGTATTTAAAATTTGCGACAGTAAAAAATTATTTTTTGAAAAATTTACTATAGAAAAGGCAATCCTTGGCGTATTTAAAATTTGCGACAGTAAAAAATTATTTTTTGAAAAATTTACTATAGAAAAGGCAATCCCCGGCGTATTTAAAATTTGCGACAGTAAAAAATTATTTTTTGAAAAATTCACTATAGAAAAGGCAATCCTAGGCGTATTTAAAATTTGCGACAGTAAAAAATTATTATTTGACAAATTTACTATAGAAAAGGCAATCCTCGGCGTATTTAAAATTTGCGACAGTAAAAAATTATTTTTTGAAAAATTTACTATAGAAAAGGCAATCCTCGGCGTATTTAAAATTTGCGACAGTAAAAAATTATTTTTGAAAAATTTACTATAGAAAAGGCAATCCTCGGCGTATTTAAAATTTGCGACAGTAAAAAATTATTTTTTGAAAAATTTACTATAGAAAAGGCAATCCTCGGCGTATTTAAAATTTGCGACAGTAAAAAATAATTTTTTTAAAAAATTTACTATAGAAAAGGCAATCCACGGCGTATTAAAAATTTGCGAGATTAAAAAATTATTTTTTGAAAAATTTACTATAGAAAAGGCAATCCTCGGAGTATTTAAAATTTGCGACAGTAAAAAATAATTTTTTGGAAAATTTACTATAGAAAAGGCAATCCTCGGCGTATTTAAAATTTGCCACAGTAAAAAATTATTTTTTTGAAAAATTCACTATAGAAAAGGCAATCCTCGGCGTATTTAAAATTTGCGACAATAAAAAATTATTTTTTTGAAAAATTTACTATAGAAAAGGCAATCCTCGGCGTATTTAAAATTTGCGACAGTAAAAAATTATTTTTTGAAAAATTTACTATAGAAAAGGCAATCCTCGGCGTATTTAAAATTTGCGACAGTAAAAAATTATTTTTTGAAAAATTTACTATAGAAAAGGCAATCCCCGGCGTATTTAAAATTTGCGACAGTAAAAAATTATTGTTTGAAAAATTTACTATAGAAAAGGCAGTCCTCGGCGTATTTAAAATTTGCGACAGTAAAAAATTATTTTTTGAAAAATTTACTATATAAAAGGCAATCCTCGGGTCGTATTTAAAATTTGCGACAGTAAAAAATTATTTTTTGAAAAATTTACTATAGAAAAGGCAATCCTCGGCGTATTTAAAATTTGCGACAGTAAAAAATTATTTTTTGAAAAATTTACTATAGAAAAGGCAATCCTCGGCGTATTTAAAATTTGCGACGGTAAAAAATTATTTTTTGAAAAATTTACTATAGAAAAGGCAATCCTCGGCTTATTTAAAATTTGGGACAGTAAAAAATTATTTTTTGAAAAATTTACTATAGAAAAGGCAATCCTCGGCGTATTTAAAATTTGCGACAGTAAAAAATTATTTTTTGAAATATTTACTATAGAAAAGGCAATCCTCGGCGTATTTAAAATTTGCGACAGTAAAAAATTATTTTTTGGAAAATTTACTATAGAAAAGGCAATCCTCGGCGTATTTAAAATTTGCGACAGTAAAAAATAATTTTTTGAAAAATTTACTATAGAAAAGGCAATCCTCGGCGTATTTAAAATTGTCGACAGTAAAAAATTATTGTTTGAAAAATTTACTATAGAAAAGGCAGTCCTCGGCGTATTTAAAATTTGCGACAGTAAAAAATTATTTTTTGAAAAATTTACTATAGAAAAGGCAATCCTCGGCGTATTTAAAATTTTCGTATTGTTTGAAAAATTTACTATAGAAAAGGCAGTCCTCGGCGTATTTAAAATTTGCGACAGTAAAAAATTATTTTTTGAAAAATTTACTATTATAGAAAAGGCAATCCTCGGCGTATTTAAAATTTGCGACAGTAAAAAATTATTTTTTGAAAAATTTACTATAGAAAAGGCAATCCTCGGCGTATTTAAAATTTGCGACAGTAAAAAATTATTTTTTGAAAAATTTACTATAGAAAAGGCAATCCTCGGCGTATTTAAAATTTGCGACAGTAAAAAATTATTTTTTGAAACATTTACTATAGAAAAGGCAATCCTCGGCGTATTTAAAATTTGCGACAGTAAAAAATTATTTTTTGAAAAATTTACTATAGAAAAGGCAATCCTCGGCGTATTTAAAATTTGCGACAGTAAAAAATTATTTTTTGAAAAATTTACTATAGAAAAGGCAATCCTCGGAGTATTTAAAATTTGCGACAGTAAAAAATTATTTTTTGAAAAATTTACTATAGAAAAGGCAATCCTCGGCGTATTTAAAATTTGCGACAGTAAAAAATTATTTTTTGAAAAATTTACTATAGAAAAGGCAATCCTCGGCGTATTTAAAATTTTCGACAGTAAAAAATTATTGTTTGAAAAATTTACTATAGAAAAGGCAGTCCTCGGCGTATTTAAAATTTGCGACAGTAAAAAATTATTTTTGAAAAATTTACTATTATAGAAAAGGCAATCCTCGGCGTATTTAAAATTTGCGACAGTAAAAAATTATTTTTTGAAAAATTTACTATAGAAAAGGCAATCCTCGGCGTATTTAAAATTTGCGACAGTAAAAAATTATTTTTTGAAAAATTTACTATAGAAAAGGCAATCCTCGGCGTATTTAAAATTTGCGACAGTAAAAAATTATTTTTTGAAACATTTACTATAGAAAAGGCAATCCTCGGCGTATTTAAAATTTGCGACAGTAAAAAATTATTTTTTGAAAAATTTACTATAGAAAAGGCAATCCTCGGCGTATTTAAAATTTGCTACAGTAAAAATTTATTTTTTGAAACATTTACTAGAGAAAAGGCAATCCTCGGCGTATTTAAAATTTGCGACAGTAAAAAATTATTTTTTGAAAAATTTACTATAGAAAAGGCAATCCTCGGCGTATTTAAAATTTGCGACGGTAAAAAATTATTTTTTGAAAAATTTACTATAGAAAAGGCAATCCTCGGCTTATTTAAAATTTGGGACAGTAAAAAATTATTTTTTGAAAAATTTACTATAGAAAAGGCAATCCTCGGCGTATTTAAAATTTGCGACAGTAAAAAATTATTTTTTGAAATATTTACTATAGAAAAGGCAATCCTCGGCGTATTTAAAATTTGCGACAGTAAAAAATTATTTTTTGGAAAATTTACTATAGAAAAGGCAATCCTCGGCGTATTTAAAATTTGCGACAGTAAAAAATAATTTTTTGAAAAATTTACTATAGAAAAGGCAATCCTCGGCGTATTTAAAATTGTCGACAGTAAAAAATTATTGTTTGAAAAATTTACTATAGAAAAGGCAGTCCTCGGCGTATTTAAAATTTGCGACAGTAAAAAATTATTTTTTGAAAAATTTACTATAGAAAAGGCAATCCTCGGCGTATTTAAAATTTTCGACAGTAAAAAATTATTGTTTGAAAAATTTACTATAGAAAAGGCAGTCCTCGGCGTATTTAAAATTTGCGACAGTAAAAAATTATTTTTTGAAAAATTTACTATTATAGAAAAGGCAATCCTCGGCGTATTTAAAATTTGCGACAGTAAAAAATTATTTTTTGAAAAATTTACTATAGAAAAGGCAATCCTCGGCGTATTTAAAATTTGCGACAGTAAAAAATTATTTTTTGAAAAATTACTATAGAAAAGGCAATCCTCGGCGTATTTAAAATTTGCGACAGTAAAAAATTATTTTTTGAAACATTTACTATAGAAAAGGCAATCCTCGGCGTATTTAAAATTTGCGACAGTAAAAAATTATTTTTTGAAAAATTTACTATAGAAAAGGCAATCCTCGGCGTATTTAAAATTTGCGACAGTAAAAAATTATTTTTTGAAAAATTTACTATAGAAAAGGCAATCCTCGGAGTATTTAAAATTTG